>MCJB01051170.1:12845-29895 GCA_002018475.1 Nicotiana obtusifolia | reverse complement strand
TGATAACGATAATAGTAATAATGATTATGAAGCCCACGGAGGCTTGCTTATTGATTGTGGTCCTATAAGGACGTATGCACGATGATTGTACAAATAGAATGACTACGTGATGTATATGTTTGAAATGATGTATTTGAAAGTAAGAAGCATACAGTAAAGCAGGTGTAAATTGAAGGAATGAATACCTAATGCCTTTGATGTAATGAACATATATGAAACTAACAGGCTTGTGAGAATGAAATATGTCTTAAATCTCTGAAATGATGGAAATGAGTTCCATAATGAAAAGGTTAAAGGTATGCTGCCCTCGGAGGTAAATCCCAGTGTTATGAGTTGTATACTCCTATTATGTTGCTTATGTTATTGCTTTCAGTTGTATTCCTGTCTTACATACTCAGTACATATTCCGTACTGACGTCCTTTGTTTGTGGACGCTGCAGGTCCAAATAGATTGACAGGTGAAGCTCCTCCTCCACAGTAGGCTACCAGATCAGCAGAAATAGCAAGATTCATCTTTCGGACTTGCTATACTTGGGTATGTTTTGTATAGTTGTTTTGGGCATGTCGGGGCCCTGGGGCCCTGTTCCGACTAAGTATTTTGTATGTATTCCATAGAGGCTCATTAGACAAGAAGTCAGTGTGTGTATAGACAAGAGTTGGGCTATGTGTAATTATGTCGCCTTGTTGGCATCGTACGTATTTCGTTGTATGGTTTTGTGTATAGCCCAGTTGACCATGTTGTGGGTGAATGCATGTTTATGTTATGGTATATTGTTGTGACAGGTTAATGTCATTATAGTTAACAGATATAATGTTGTTATTGCCGTCCAGGCAAGTATGGTACACCTTATAAATGATAAGGGTAGTCAGGCACAGGGTTCGCCGGTACTCTGCAAGCATGGTCCGGTGCCCGGTCGCGGGCCCCCTAGGTTGGGTCGTGACAGGTTGCTGTCCGGTAACAATTTCAAAAGCGCTTTTGTTTGAAATGGCGCACTTTTGTGAATTGAAACACAGTTGAGCAGCATCCAAGAGCTTCACCCAATGTTGTTGCGACCCGGTTGCAAAATGGCGGAGGTATTCCTCCAATATGGCGTTGAACCGTTCTGTTGGGTCATCTGCCTGATGATGCACGTTTGAATTGTGGCTGACTGTGGACCCAAGACACCCAAAGAGTTGGGTCCAAAATTTGCTAGTGAAGCCTGAGTCGCAGTCACTATGATGTGCTTGGGCATACCCCAATATTTGACAATGTGGGCAAAGAAGAGTGGAGCTGTATCCTCTGCCGATATGTTTTGTGGAGCTAGTATGAATGTCGCATATTTGGAAAACCGGTCTACCACAACCAGGATGGTTGCAAGCTCTCCGACCTTGGGTAATCCTGTGATGAAATTGAGGGAAATGCTCTCCCATGATCTCTGCGGGGCAGGTAGCGGTTTCAAGAGTCCCGCTTTTGCTGGGCGATCCGACTTGCCCTTAGGACATGGTTGGCAAGTCTTCACGCGATGAGGGGCGTCATCAATTGCTTGGCGCCGATGATTTGATTTCTGATTCTTGAGGATAGGGGTAGCCTGAACTTTGGGTTAATGTCTTTTGCCTCCCTTCCTCGACTGCATGGCTGAGATGTTTTCAGCAGCCATCTTTATGGGTTTGCATGGGATGACACGGGGTTTGGCCCCGTTTTCTCCCATCATCAGGAGCATATCAGCGAAGGACACCGGTATGGTATTGGTTTGTCTTAGGAATTCCAATCCCACTATCAATTCAAAGTCATCGATGATAGCTATGCGTAGGTTGAATCTTCCCTCGTATGGACCAAGCTTCATTGGTACCGCTTTGGCTTTTCCGCTCAACGGCTGATGTGGTGAGTTGATAGCCTTGACGCTGCCTTTACACTTTTTCACGGCCAAACCGAGGCGCTCTACCTGAGATGAGGCTAGGTAGTTGTGGGTAGCACCCGTGTCTATCATGGCCCGGATGGGGCGACCGTTTACTTCCATGTCGACGAACATGAGGGTCCTCTCTTTTATGGAGGGAGGCCTCTCATCCGCCTTCTCTTTCCCTTTCCTGGTGATCGGGATTGTATTCTTCTTATGATTACCAGTGCTGGGTCTTGGTAAGGTGTCTAAGATGGAGCTAACAAGTGCACTGAAAGCACCCACTTGCTCCGCGTCGTCAGAGTCAGTATCTGACCCGTCTTCGACTGCCTGATGAGCGTTGATCTATATGTTTGGGCATTCATTGTTCCAATGTGGCCCACCGCAGTGACGGCATTCTGAGGGAGGCTTTCTCCCTTGATTGTTGTTGACTGATGCAACGGTGTTGCTGCTTGATGAAGGAGTCTTAGATCTGGATGCACTTCGATCTCCCCCATTTCTGATAGGGCCACCACGGTTTGGTTGGCTTCCGTTGTACCCTCATCGGATAGACGGCTGGGGCCTGTCTTTTAGAGATTCCAAATGATAGTCCCCAAGGAATTCAGCAGCTTGGATTTCCTTGGGCAGGGTATCTACCCTCTGTCGTTGCAGCTCTGCACGAGCATGAGGTTTCAAACCTTCTATGAATGCGAAGAGTTTGTCTTTATCCCCCATGTCTCGTATGTTTAGCATGAGCGCGGAGAAATCCCGCACGTACTCCCGCACTGATTTGGTTTGCCGAAGTTCCCGCAGTTTCCTCCGTGCATTGTATTCCACATTCTCTGGGAAGAATTGTAGGCGTATGGCTGCCTTTAGTTCCGCCCATGTCTGTAGATTGTCCTCACCGGCCCTGATGGCTTCATATTTCACTCGCCACCAGAGTTTAGCATCGCCCTGAAGATACATGGCAGCAGTTGCTACCTGTTTTGCTTCGTCCAGGGGACCGACGGCATCGAAGTATTGTTCGATGTCGAATATGAAGTTCTCCACTTCTTTAGCATCCCGGGCACCGTTGTATGGCTTTGGTTCCGGAATTTTCAGCTTTTGTGGAGCAGGGGCAATGTTCATGGAACCCCCAATATGATTGTCGGCTCCTCTGAGCAAGCCTTGAAGAGCAGCATTGACAACGTTGAGCTGTCCTGTCAAGTTGTCTATGGTTTGCTGCATGACAGTGATTTTGTCTGCCTCCTGTTCCCGTTGGGCCAAATCCTGCGCACGCTCCTATTGGAGGTCATTGAATTTGCCATGAAGGGAAGCTGCCTCGACAGCTGCTGTTTGGCGGTCATCCTCAGAGTCCCGACTGATGTTTGCAATGTCATTTTCGGCCTGCCGCATCCTGCGGTCCAGGTCGTCCAACCTTTGCTCTAGGCTGGCTTTTAAATCTGGCACGGTACCTACGATGGGCCGTAGTCCGTCAAGTGCTTGTTCGAGGACGGTGATCCGATCACCTTGAGTCACCATGGTCAGAAATGGTGAAATGGCAACACGTTCCCTCGTCCAATGTCCGAGCCTAGGCTCTGATACCAACTGTTACGCGGCGCCTTCCTGATGTTCTTTGGAAGGGCGACGTAAGGCTAGGCAATCGATGTCAGTACGATTGCCGTCCGCCAACTGAGGTCCCCTCCGCACGCTAGACTAGATTGTCAGTGCCGTGCGGGAAAACCAATATCGTAGGCAACGAGAGAATTGAGAGCAGCGGAAGCTTTTGATGAATTTTTGATGATTGTATTGAAAATGCTGAAAGCTATTACAAAGCTAATGCGGTGTCGAGGGGGTGAGACACCAGTACAGAGAGTTGAATGCTTGCTGAAAATGTTTGAATGCTGATACCCCCCTAATAATGCTTAAAATAAATAAACCAAAATTATAAGAGTAGACCTAAATGAGCTCGAGGAGCACAATGAATATAAAACAAGTAAACCTATTCTATATTTACAATGAAAGGAACTTAGTCTTCTATGATGTAGAATAACTAAGTCCAATGGCAGCAACTTTGTCTTGAGGATCAGGGTCTGCACGCGCATTGCTGTCTGCGCGCGCGACACTATTGATGATGGCCCGCGGCGGGGCGCTGGCACTTGTGCTTGGATCATGATGGATGCGCGCGGGCTTGGCTGTGTGCGCGACATCGCTTGTCTGTGCGGCATTGTCTGCGCGCTAGCATTGTTGACACTCGCAAGCCGCTGGGCGCCGGCAACGAGTGTTGGTGGGGCGACAGAGGCACTTGCGCACTTGTCACTTGGCGCGGCCAAGACCACGGGGCCGACCGTGGCGCTAGGCTTTGAGAGGGTTGCTAGGACGCCACGGGGCGCGTCCAAGGAGTCATGGGGCGAGGCTGGAAAGCCGCCCATGACAGTTGAAATGATTTTAACACCAATAGACCAGCTGCTATAATAATACATTTTTCCATTGACAAAGTGTTCGTGTCAAACTTGACAGAAGTGGATTTATATTTCAGTTGCACGACTTCAAGTCCACTTCTCCGTTGAACCAAGTGGACGGACTTGTGCCCAGTACAGCTTTCTCAATTATTAGATTGTCTTCTCATCATTTTGCAGTCTTCTAACCTAAATTTTAGGTCTTACGTTTGCCAACCAGGTTACAAACACGTGTCATCTAAATCTTTTACATTTAGTAAGTATTTTGTTTGTATTATAAAATGCTCCTGCCTGCAGTAATCTACTCGTCCCAGACAAGGCTTTTAGCCTACACACTAATTTCAGCAGTGCTTTATTGAAGGCGAAAAACGAAGCAGATGTTTCAATCTTCTTCTTAATGATGACTTGGTTAAATCATCAACACATTCTAATAAAGATTGTATCCTGGTGCTCTATGTTTCTGTTAGACCAAGTGTCTGAGCCTATGTTTTACCTCCCCCACCTAAGCTGCACTGATTCAATCCACCAATTTGCTGTCAAAACCTACACCATCTCTCTGTACTTGAGAGTCAAAGCGGTTAAATTGCAATGATATTGTAAAAATACTCTACAATATCATTTTACTGGAATGTGCAATGTTTTGCATAGGCGGGACAGATGAACACCCTTAAGATGTCTCAAAAGAAAAGAGCAACATAGTGAGAATATGAGTAGCTAGCCACCTTAAACGCACGCTTTACTATAAGGCTAATTCACACATAACATTCTCGAGGAATCATGCTGACGAGTTAGATAACAAGTGCAAGACATATTACATAGGCAATTGGTGCAAATTTTCCAGATGACAATTGCACATTATCCACCAAGGGATCTCTGTGGATTGCGTGGGGGGATATATAGTGGATTGCGTTGGGGGATATCTACCAAAGCTAGGCAGATAGATAAGACTCTTTTCCCGCTGCTAAGGAGAGCAAGAAAGAAATCATATGATTGTCCTTTTTTTAGCCCTTTTTCGTTTGTGCATCTTTTTCCCATACTTTCCGTTGGTCAACAACCAACCAGAGTGCTCTATACTTCTTCACTACTCTTACGGGCTTTGTGGTATAATTCTTTTGCCGAAAGAGGTCTCCGCCAACCCAACGACTTTCCAATGTGATTGACAAGCAGTGAGGCATGGAACGGAGTTTAATTTATCGTGACAAAAGAGTTCACCAAATCTAAGAAAGGGCCGGTCATCCAACGAGAAGGGGTAAATCAGGCTTTCGCCCATTGCGAAAAATTCCCCACTGCTGCCTCTCGTAGGAGTCTGGGCCATGTCTCAATCCCTTCCCTTAGCTACTGATCATCGCCTTGGTAAGCTACCCACATATTAATATTGAAAGATGTCAAGCAAACTTCATTAATTTCGGTAACCATTTTAGTAAACTATAGATCAGATGACCATACGCGGGGAACAAGTCAATAATATCCTCGATTGATCATTTGCAAAAAAATTTATACATAGAAAATTTGTCCAACGTTCAAGAGGCTCTCATGAGGTACGTTGAAGATCACACTATTTTCCCTGCATATTCTCCTAAGGAACGCATATATATAGTCGATAGCAATTTTCTTATAGAACCTAGAGTCTCTCCTTGCTCTAACTACAGTGTTTCCAAGAATGTGTACAACCCCAGCATCTCGACAACGATTCAAGAATTCCAATTCGTCCACTTCTGTCTGGCTGCTCTCACGGCCTAATGATGATGTGACTGTATTGCTTCCTTCAGTGGGAGATTTTACGGGTACTATTGATTCCACCGACGAACATGTAAAGTCATTATTTCCTGTAGTTGGGTTGCCCTTATAATCCATCGAATTCTGCGTTTGCTGTCCGTATAAGCTGTATTCATCAGAGTCAGAGCAGCCTTCCATCATATTCTCCAGCCGGACAAATAGGAAGAGATTATCAAAGAGCTTTCTCTCGAACTCCTCATCTTTCTTATGGAGGTCTTTGTAACCATACCTTGCAACACAGCGGAACATGTGAAAAGTCTTGGGTCCTATGCGTTTCACGAGGAACCTCTCATCTTCTGGAACTGTGTAAACTGGAAGATACTTCACACAGACAAATACCACAACTGAATGTATAGCTGGCAGATTTGTAATGAAGTGAGAAAAGATGTGTGGCACCCCACTAGCCAGCTCGGTGTAGACAAGTCCTATCCCCGGGACACGTACCAGTCCTAAACTGGGGCCAAGCCCAAGAATCCATGCCATAGACACCTTGCTGTGCATCTCAAATTCATAACGTTTCACAGTTCCATAATGCCAGACATACATGATGACAAGAAAAGCTGCAGCAATCACAAGCGGAACCCAACCACCCTGATCAACTTTAAATAGCACTGCAGAGAAGTAGGTACATTCAACCACCAGAGATAAGATGGTGAAGACAAGGACAAGAACCCAATGACAACGCCAAACCAGTAACATTATTAAGGTCATGAGGAGCGTGGTCACCAACATGACTATCACAACCGCCGTTCCTGTTCAAGAAAATGTTACATTAGTATGCAGGTTTCAAGGTGAGGTCTTCCAACATATGGTGTAAATGCTAAACGCAGGAATATACAATTGATAAGAAAACGGAATCATTCAAAGTAATGGGACCCAGGATTTGCACAAGTGGGTTCAGCCAAAAACTCAGGCGTAAAATGTAGTGGCAAAGCAATAGCGAGCAGCAGGGGGCATCGGGGCAGCAAGCCTAGTATTCTGTTTTTCCCATGTTCATCGCCCTTTATATTATTATATTAAACAACTGAACAGAACAATCATTTTGTTCCATGACCCAATTCAGAGGATTTGAACAAAGCATTTTAATTTTGAATTTTATGTTTAATTTTACAATTAATTCATGCATTATTTTTGTAATCAATAATCACAATACTAATTTGAAAGAAAGCCCTGGAGTAACGGTAAAGTAGTCTCCGTGTGACTTAGGTTACGGGTTCAAACCGTGGATGCTTGCATCAGGGTAGCCTGCCCACATCCCACTCTTTGGGGGCGCGGCCCTTTCCTAGACCCTGTGTGAACACGGGATGCTTCATACACCGAACTGCCCTTTGTTTAAACTCACAATACTAATTTAGCAACCTATAACACAGTAGACAAACAATTTATTAAGTCATAAACAGACTCACGAATAATAGCCCTATCATTCTGGTCTTTCTCTAGAAGATGGTGAAAGAGAGCTACATTGAAGGCTCAGACACACGACTTTACTGAGTGAACCCACGAATAATAACGTTATCATTTTGGTCTTTCTCTAGAAGATGGTGAAAGATAGCTACATTGAAGGCTCAGACGCATTACTCTACTGAGTGAACCCACTTTGCTGTACACAATTTTTTTTGTTTTTGTTTCGTGGAATATATTTACTTACACATAAATAGAGAATTTTTACCAACACACTTTTAACCAATGGCTCAGAGCAGTCTTCTTTTTTCTTTTTTTGGATAATGATAGAGTCTGAGCCAGTTTTATTCAGTGAACCCACTTGCTTCTCAGTAAAAACTCAAACGAAATCAAGCAATATTATATTCGACACACGTACTCACCATATGCGTTGCCAATTTGACTTTGATTTCTGAATCCAGCAGTTACAGCGATGCAAAGAATCATAAGTATCCAATTTATATCAGGAATATAAATCTGCCCAATAAACTTCTTTGATGTATGTACAACCTTAACTCTTGGAAAACAGCCAAGTGCCAGAGCTTGCTTGATTATCGAAAATGTAGCAGAAATGGTTGCTTGACTTGCAACGATAGCAGCTAAAGTTGCAATGACAAAAACTGGCCAGTATATGCTTTCTGCATTACCAAAACGACAATTTGTCAAAGACATTATAACTTCACACTTTAGCCACTGGTGTCAGCTTTACTCCAACAATAATTTCCATTTGCTTTATTTTCCTTCTAATCACCCTTGTTTTCCAAAGAAAAAAGGGCCGTCAATGGAAGTTCCCTAAAGATTGTACATTGCTGTATAAATTGGTGAATCAATTTCCATTTAGTTGTGCGAGTAGAAGTGGTTTCAGCTGGTCACATTAATAGAGCAAATGATTAAAGAACATCCCTGATGTTTTGTAAAAGAGTACTCAGGGATCTATACACATACTTCAAAAGCACAACCACCCCAAACCCAAAAAAAAAAAGAAAAAAAAAGCCCATAACAAAAAAGTGCCTGGCCCAACCAGGGGCCTGACAACTACCCTTAGACCTTTGAGCAGTCGTCAATGATAAATAAGGGATGGTAGAATTGAGTCATTATTTCCTTGAACAGAGCAGTTCCTATATGTCTGACACATCACTGGATAAAAAGAACGGATTACAGTGTTGGAATGAGTTCTTTAAGGAAAGTTGGGGAAGATACAATCACATATTGCTACATTGTAGCTTTACTACAGAGTTATATCATTGGTGTATGCCGTGTTTGATGTGGCCTGGGCACTTCCTAGAACTGTGGCAAATGTGGTGAGTTGGAGATTGGAAGTGAATAAAAATGAGTTGTGGAAAGTATCACCTCTTTGTGTTTTTTCGCTGATAATGAGAGAAAGGAATAGAAGAATTTTGAAGGAATTGAAAGTCGGATGTGGAGAGTAAAGAGCTCTTCTTTTATTCATCTGGATTTTTGATGTAGAAAAGATATTCCACGTTATACAGAATAGTTGGATGGAGTTTTTAAAGCTTAATCTACATGCGATGTAGATCTTTATGTGACATGAACAAGCATTTTGATATATAAAATCAATCCAGTCTCTATTACAATGAAAGCAAGGAGTTCAATCTAGCTTGTAAAACTAATTCTCAAAGGCAAACTAAGGAGAAGGAGGCGCACTGAGGTATCTCTTTATGTATAACTCAAACTAAGGTGTAACTTTTTGGGCCTAAGGGCACAGCTCATCAAGACTCCCTGTCTGAATTTTTCATTTATAGGGGAAAAAGTTTTTAGCTTCAGTAGGTAGTCAGTGCAATTCAAGAGTAAGCATTTTGTAAAGGAACATTTTAGAGCATTTTGTAAAGGAACATTTTGGAGAAACTGAAAAATACCCATCAGGCAAAACTTGGTCTTGAATTCTCCTTTTACGGACCGTCTACCAACTCAGTCTTACTTGCAACAAGTCTATTTCAGCTGTCTCACTTTGTGACTGTAGTCCACATACTTTCTGATTCTTTACTGCTTCCTTTTCATAGATTATGCTCTCTAACGATGAAATTTAGACAAGCTAGGGACTTGGCCACAAAAAAAGTTAGATAAGCTAGGTACAGGTTATTTTGATGTCAGCTGACAACTGACAACTGACAACGAAAACATATTCCAATCTGCATCCAAGCTCTATTGACATACTACTCATTAGAGTTCACACCATTAATCCTTTTGACACCACCGTGGACCAAAAGGAATAGATTTAACAAATATTAAAGTTAAGAGAGCAAGACATGCCTGGAATAGAACGGTAGAATGCATCGACAACATGTTCCTTATTTTGCATGAGGTATGCTGCTTGCCCCGTATAGGTTAAAAGAAGGCAAGGGAAAACAATGACTGTGAAAGCAAGCTGTATTGCTGACACTGGAAAATGAGCAAGATCAGCAAAAAGTGCCTCTGTCCCTGAAGTAGTCAGCAAGGAACTATCAGAGTTCAAACAGTCATTCTTTGCACTCAGAAGAGATGATGGAAAAAAGGGAAAGGGAAGAAGGCAGAACCTGTAATGCTGAGCATTATTCCTCCCAGGGATGTCCAAGCCTCTTTCTTTCTCCTCCTAAAATACCTATATATGTACACAGGAGAAAAAGCCCTCAAAACAGAGCTATCGTGCTTCCAGATGTTGAAGATGCCAATACCTCCTACTAATAGAAACCAAAGCAGCACAATGGGAGCAAACAGCCAACCAACCCTGTCTGTGCCATAGTGTTGTAAGCTAAACAGACCAACCAATATAATGACAGCAACAACCACTACTACATCTGCATAAAAAAGCTCAGGAGTTAATTTCTTCTTATAAGCATCAAAGGGTAGAAAATCAAAGTCATGGTAAATGATTATAATAGAAAAAAATAACCAAGATGGATCAACAAAGAAATAAAAAAGATGTGGTATTAATAAGAGAAGTAGAATAGTACCATTACTCATCTTTGGATGGTCCACCTTTATCCCACCAGAAGCTGAAAGAACTGAGAAAAATATTCTGAATAAGTGCTTTTTTACAAACTTAAAATAAAAGAACCAATAGAAACGTAAGCCAAAATATAGAGAATAAATCTTCATAGGCTTTCACACACTCTGAATGACACCATAACTACCTCTTGACTAAGTTTTTTAATATTTGTTTAAATATTTTCCAATTATAAAAAAATGTGGCATACAATACCTTTTATGTAAATTTCCAAATGCATAGATTTTACTTTTAAGAAGATTAAGGAATCGTTTTCCGAGTTGCGGACAAACACTAAATAGTTTAATTCTCTACTTTAACCTTGTAATTCTTTTCAAAAGAAGTATATATTAGATGTTCAAATGGTAGCTTTAGAAAAGTTTGAAAGTGGTAAAGTTTTAAGTTAAATACAGTTCCACATTGGATAAATATCATACGTGTATAGTGCTTGACATCTATAAATAAGTGTCCCATATGCATCAAATTATTGAATCATCTATTTTGTATTTTGATGATGAAAATTATAAAATCATCTACGTATCTTCTCTTTTCTTATTTCTTCACATAGTATTAGAGTATCTATTATCTTGGTAGAGAGACAAGAAATTTTCTGTTACTAGCAGTAGCAGGCAACCATTACGCTGCCTGCCCAACCAAAGTATATTTCCAACGACTGTTCCAATTATACTGTGTCTGGTAAACCAACTGTTCTTAGATAGCACTTTGCCTGTCATACAACAATACATCTTTCTGAAATTATTCCGGCTATTCTTCTGCCCACTTTTCGAGCAACTTTTCCAACTAGCTACCAGCAATTAGAACCTTACTTTCTGACAACTACTTTGGCAATACCATCCAAAAAAACCAATCAATTGATTATTAACTTTTTCACATTTATAAAGTAGTTCGGACTGATGTAATATAGTATTGCATTATTAGTGTCCCTCCTTGGTAGATGTAGCTATAGACATTGTAAGGTGGATTTATTAAAGGATTAAGGCATAAGACTGATGAAGAGTTCCCTAGCTAGACGATTTTCCACGTGGAATGAATTATGAAAATAGTATGGCAGAATGGTATGATTATACGACTAGAGAACAGATAACCAAGAAAGAAAGGGAGAACCGACCGGGGCCTTGCCCTTACTTTAGCTTTAGGAAGAAATCCAGACTTTGGAGCTCAGCTTAGGGATCAGATATCGATATCGGAAGATCAGGCCCAATTTGTCTATAAACATTTTTATTTACTCAAATAGCTCTATTTCTCAATCTCTCCTCATTTTTCCTCGTCTTGAGATCCCCGGGGGAGAAATAAATCCCAATCCATGCAATCACCCGAAGGGTCTAAGAGCATTGTCGTTGCATAATTACCCTGCCACTGCGTGTCTATTTGAAATTCTTCAGCTATTCGGAGTATAACAACAACAATAATTTGGGGTTGCCTATATGAACATTTTGCTCCATTTGTATACTTTACATTCCAATAGTCAAAATTTCTCTAACACTAGAAATTGTCTACATATTTTACTGACATATCTCTGAACGTACTACAATGACTTCTACTAAACACCGGACTTAATGTAAGCTTGCTGAAAGTCTTTTGGAATTTCTACCACTAAGAACTCGGGCTTAAGCTTTTAGGGATTGTTTGGTTCATGGATTAGTTATGCAGAAATTACAATAGATGGTAACATGGATTGTTAAGCGACAAGGAACAATACAGGGATTTTTATGATTTTTATAAAAAGAATGCACTTTCAAAATAAGTAGCTGTATACCGGTATTACTAATACACATATCCTTGCTCCAAATTCTATCCATTATTAAAAGGTACACATGTTCCTGCATAAAATTTTCAGATATTTGTTAAGAATGCTTGGTACCGAAAACCAATGTTGTTTCAATAATAAGTCTTACACTGAGATTATTTTATACAGTAAACCAAGTGAGCCCTTAGAGAGCAAGGATGAAAAGCAACAAGCTGGGAGTAGCTTAGGCAGCTATAGTTAGACTTTGGTCATTACAGAGAAAATAAAAAACTGTTGCGAATGCACGCATGTAGTCTTGGCAATATGACCCGCATTTTCATCATCAAATTGGGTGGTTTTGAAGTATAAGGGAACAAACATTTGGGTACAGATAATACTATACATTCTGGGTCTTTTTGGATTTAAGTGACCTGGTCTACTGAAACTAGATGGATAGAATCCTAAACCATCATGAATTAAGAGAGCATCTATCTCAAGAAACATACCTGATCACTGATTTTTTCCTGCAATTAGATATATGAGCTATTAACTAGGCGAAACTTATTAGGCAAAGTTTTTGACCAGAAACTACAATAGTGAACTTCCATCAACCTAGTAGATACAAGACGACAAGTACAAGACAAACTTCAAATAAAGGTACCTGATATAGCCGGAGTGAGAATTCCATCACCTATTACCGTGCAAGTGCCAACAATTACAATAATAAGAAGTGTGTTCTTCCTGAATGGATATGCCTCCAACCATCTTTTTGTTTTTGCAGCAAATGAATGCTCATGGAATGTGCTACGGCTATAAGTTGTCAGCTCCTCATCTGTCCGATGTTGGTTGGGAATTGTCTTTATCTTAGCATGCCGACATAGTAAAGAATAAAGAGCAAAAGTCCCACCTAAAAGAAAAACTCAAATTTATCATCTTTAATGCTTCCCGTATTAGTTAGTGAACAAATCTTTGTTGCTATATAGTTATGTAACATGATTAATAGAAAATGTAAAGCACATGAAGGCAAAGGAAATTAAGTTAACTTAACAACAATATCAAATGAATGCAAGAAATCCTTTACTTTGGTTCTAGATCATGACATGTCTGTAACACAGTCAACATTAGAGTGATTGGTTTGTCACAGTAAAAAAAATAACCTCAATTGATAAACAAACTGTTCTTTAGATTCAAAATTTAGTAACTCCATGTGAAATTAAGGAATACCAGGAAACAACTATATATTTTGCTAAATTGCAATACAATCTAACACTTTACCCATTAGCCCTTTCTACGTTTTTAACTTGTACAACTTATTTATGCTTACACTATTCTCTTTCTTTTCTTTTTTTCTTCTGAAATACAGAAAAAAGAGAAATAAAGATTATTTAAGGGTAAGAATAGAAGAAGTCTCTGTAAATGGAGATTTTCCAGAACAGAAAATAACAAGGTTCAATATTGTGCCAACAAGAGAACCTCATGAAACGCACACCATAATGAAGGACATAAATGGTCTATGACAGAAGATAATTTGAAGAGATCCAGAGGTTAGAGAAAGTTGTAGCTTAGATTTTCAGGCCAAATATTTCCACACCACCTAGTAATACAGATTTTCAAGAAACCTTTGTCATTCTAAACAGATATGAAAACCAAAATTTTATAGCAAATATAACAGTAAATGCTAACGACGAAAAAAGCTTCTGCAGATTGCTCAGCAACTTTTAGTAGCTCATGTCTGCAAGACAGATTGGGGAACCTATGTGCAAGGACGAGAAAGTGTAATAAGACGCATGACCTGCTTCGCTATTGTTCGTTGCCTTAGCGCTGATGCAAGAGATTGTTTAGGTTATTTGAGGAAATAATGTTTCCACGTCTTCACTTCATGAGCAATGCTATGTTTTCAAATGTTAGAAATTGAGCAATGCTATGTTTTCAAATGTTAGAAATTGAGAAACTACCTTCCTGGTCTTATAACAGGTATGTTGGGGGTAGGAGATAATGCAGTAACGAACTAAGAGATGAATAACAGAAAGCAGAAGCATTCATGCCAAAGTTCTCAAGGGTCAATTGTTTCATCTTCCTAATTTTAAAGTCATTACATCTTATGAGAATTGCTTCAAGAATGAAGACTCCACAATCTTAACCAAAAATGAATTGCTCAAACACATAAGGGAAAAGAGATATGAGACTTTGTATGCCATGGCATATCTGAAATCCATTTCGAACTTTAGGCAACAAATTAGAACACCAGAGAAGGTAAAAGATTCTTCTTCACTTTAACTATAAAGCATTAGTTGAGCCATGGGATTCTGTTCATAAAATGTTGTTCTCTGGGACATAAACGCATCCCCGCCTTTGATTTAATTTTCTCGAGAAGAAAGCAACTCAAGAAAACTAACCGAGTACATAGCGAGGGTAAGGTTTAGGACGTATCTTCCGTCCTAAAGCACACACAAGTGTATTGACTTGATTAAACCCTATTTTCAGAGCTGCACCGCCTAGTCAGATTAACCTAGAATTAAAGGGTTCTCTCCAACTTGACCAGTCGTTTAACTGCATTAACTGGACAAGGGAGCAAAGAGACCCAACCCTGTCCAACCAACAACAAGGTGCCTAATCAATTAAAGCCAGCAACATTCTCTTTCAACAATGTCTTAGCAGCATTGATATCCGAAGTTAACAGCTACCGCTGGAATAAACATTTCATACAGGAAAGCTGCTCAGTATGCAAGCATGCAAACTTATAAATCATGAGACATGCATAACGTAGGATCAACAACTGAATCAGATGAAAGAATTGAACATTTGAACTCCAAAAGTAGCTTACCTTGGCCATTGTCATTCGCTCTACAAACAATGAAAACATACTTGAGGAGAGGGATAAGTGTGAGGGAATATATAATTAATGAAAGTGCGCCAATGACATCCTCTGTATCATCAATTCCATGGGGAAATGTATTGTAGAACACATACAAAGGAGAAGTTCCCAAGTCTCCATAAACCACTCCTAGACTCTGAAAAGCAAGCCGCAGAAGCAACAATGCTGAGAATTTCTGCATTGAGACAACTGTATCAGGACAGGGGCAGAAAGAGTGATCACAACCAAAACTGGACTCGTAATTACTCTGCTTTGTGATCAACCAAATAGTCACAACTATGGGATCATTTTTTTAATAAGGCAATGACAATCATGGCATCATAAACTCTTATAGTTAGTAAAAATACACTTACAGTAGGACAGTTGCAGATATGTAATAAGTCAATTTTCCTCTGTTGGTCATCAATTGCGTTTTGAGTACAACGATGAAGTAAACAAGTCTTCAACATGAAAAATTACCTTCCCACACCCTACTCTCCGCGCAATCCCCAACCCCCACCCACCCCAATAAATAGGAGAAGAAAGAGAAAACACTGTCCACTACGTGACATGAATAGAGAATCATGCTCTAGGTTTAACTGACTAGCTAACTTATCATCCAGTGGCAGACGCACTTATTCAAGATTCAAATTTCAAACCAAGGGTGGATGTAGAGGGTGAGTTGGGGGTAACTCAGTAACGGTGGCTCGAACTCTAAGTATAAATTTTTTATTCCGAACCAAGTAAATTAACGAGTAGTGGTAAAATCCCAAACTGTAACCCATAAAGTTCAAATCGTATCTGCCTCTGATTCAAACATCTCTATTCCTCGTTTCTTTTAGTTCTATAGTAGGATATCAAACTAATCATGCATAAGATCAAGAGAGAAGCAAATAATTGAGTCCCTCCACCAACATCAAGATGAATGAGAATAAAAAACTTGACTATTTAATTACATCCAGCAAAAGCAAGCAGAATAAGAGAAAGGCCACAAAGAGAGAGGCATAAAAAAGGTAGCTACAATACTAGTACTAGTAAAATAAAAGGCACATCTTTACCTTTTCTCTATACATATTTCTGAGTCTACCAGCCTCCTCATCCATAGGCTGATCAAGCTTTTGCTCTAATTCCCACATCCCTCCTTTAGTTTCATCCCCACTTCCTTCATCTATTCCCATCCTCGACGCTGAAGCCATCTTCAAAATCTAATACAAGATTATGAAAAGGTAATATACAACATACATGCAAACCACCTAAACCTTTCTAATAAACCAAAATGAACACTCAATTCAATTCAAAGAGCTGATTACCAACCCACCAAGAGAAAGTGCTTTTGTAACTTTTTCCTCCAAAGGCCAAAATTGGGAATGAAACAGTTCAACGATACCAGTCATAAATCTAAAACAAAATTCGATTTTTTTTTTTTTGGTTGTGGGTTTAAATTCAGGAAGCTGGTGCAATAATTGTCATGAGTGGGGACAGCTTCCAATCAGTATGATACACAGAACATCAGAGAGCCAATACGGAAACCTCTTCAGCTAAATAAACCAAGCATTTTCCTTATTTCCCCCAAAAGAAAGAGCTCAAAATTCAATTTGAACTCTAACAAATCCAACTGTAAGGAAAACCCAATTCTTGAACCGACCCAAAAGACAGAAAAGGGAGAAGAAAGATCGAAAAAATGGCTGCACAAAAAGAAGTCAGTTTTTTGGGGAGGGCTTTATTTTCTTTTTGTTATTTCCTGTGCAGTTTGCGGCACTTCCTCTTTTTCTCCCCCTATTTATTTTGTTGTCTCATGAGGAAGGAAGAAATATTTATTTACAGAACAAAACAGAGAAATTTACATCTCTTTCATCTTCTTCTTCCTCTCTTTCTCTCTCTGTCTCTCTCTATGGGAGAGAAGGTTATTAGAGAAAGAGAGATGTGTTCTTTTTTTTTTTGGGGGGGGGGGGGGGGGGG
>MCJB01051170.1:0-12825 GCA_002018475.1 Nicotiana obtusifolia | reverse complement strand
GGGGGGGCGGGAAAAGGAGGGGTGGGTTCAGCTACGGTAATTTCAGTTTTTAATGGGAGACGTTTGATCTGCTGGCGTGGCGGACAGAGAAAGAGAGAGATGCCGCCAACGTTTTCTAACACTATTTAATTACTAATTAAGATGATATAACTTATTGGGTAATTATTCAATTAAAAATGGACAAAGTATATTATTAGGAATATTGAATATGAAAAAGGTTTATTTTTGTGTCTCCTAAGTTAACGTGGCACTTGGAAGCAAATTCATAACGATCAAGAGTTCGAGATTCTTTTTAATTGTTCAAAAATGATATAAAGGATGAAGCAATTGTCATACTTTATTTTAAAAAAGAAAAGAGATAAGATGATATATAGACTTTGATGTTAACTCGAAATTATTGTCAATAATTGAGGCTTCGAATATATATACGTGGGAGTAATTTGGTAGCTCAATTATATTGCTACCAATGTTTTGTAACTATCCCACTTGCCACTTCAATTACAAACTTTTTTGAAGATATAATTGGGTTGCGACAAACTTAAATATCTGCATATGTATCCTATGAGTTGTGGAGTCTTATGTCTTAGTAGAGTCATTATTATGTAGCGAGTTGTATACAGTATTATGATGATGTGGAGGCCTCCTCCAAATTCTCAACGATGAGAAGAAATGTTAAGCAACAAAAGTACTAATACTAACCCCCCCCTTACAATGAGATCTAGCCCCAAAAATAAAAATGTTAGACAACACCCGTGCTCAAAGGAATAAGCGTATTAAAAATAATAATTTTGTTAGGCAAATTGAGAAATCAGAATACTGCTAGCGATGGATGGGCGATTGATTTCTCATATTAATTAATTGGTTGTTGGAGTTAATTATAAAAAATTATTGATACAAAGAATCTTCATCTAGTCACGAAAATTTTAATAAACATTCTATTAAATATTATATTGATTGAAGATGTCTACCTAAATCTAAGTGGGTCGTTTGGTACGAACACAAGTAATGTAGGGATTAGTAATGCGAGGATTAATAATGCAGGTATTAGTAATGCAGGGACTGTAGTGTTGAGATTATTTTTTATCAAGTGTTTGGTTCATTGTATTAAAAATTAGCTTGTGTTTGGTTTAAAACTGTACAAAATCTTCTTTACAATTATACCCTTGAATATTCTTCTTTCTGTATATAAAGAAATTTAGGAAAAAGGTTTGAGGGGCGGTTTAGTAATTTTAAGGTCTGATCCAGGTATAGTTAATGTAGGGATTAGTAATCCCTTGGTTTCCTTGGTATTAGCTAAGCCCTCCTATGAGGTATAAGTAATCCATGTATTAGGTATGCATAAATTGAATTGAGCAACCAGACATTGTATTAGACGGATTAAATTTTTATACAGAAATTATTTTACTTAATACTACCTGCCAAACGACCCCTAAGCACATTGTTGTAAGAGCGTGAAGCTTGATGTTATGAATAATAAAGTTCAAAGTCCGAAAATAATAATAATATCCAAAGTACATAATGATCTTGATATTATATACCGGATCGCTTTTTGTTTATTATATCACAGTCGATGTTGAACTAACTCAATAAATTCCAAAAGTAAGGAGGATTTTTGTATTTTAAAAAATAAGGTTAGTCTTAGGCAATAAATATGGATTCGTATATATCAGTAGTAAAGAGCAGTAGCCTAAAAAGTATGTCGAAACCAAAGTTATTTGAAATAAATAATTGAGTAAACTGACGCAATTTTTATTTCTTTTATTTCCATTTGACTTGTGTTATAATGTGTTTTGTTCTTTCTTTTTGTTTTTTGCACCAAAAAAGTTACTTCGAAATTCGAACTAACACATGATAAATATCGTGAAAGGGTAAAAGAAATTATATTTCGTGTTTTTTAGCCAAAACTGAGTAGAATACCCCATTTGATATCAATAAGTATTAGAATTTCTATTTATTGATGTATTGATCTTTTAGAATACCTTTCTCTGGTAAAAATGTTTGGGGGAGTTATTGTTCGATTTTTTTTATCCAATTCTTGCAACAAATACAGAATTAGTTCTTTCAGGCAAATCCAAATGCACAAATTATTTTACAAATATTACAGAAGAAAAATAAACTAAAGACACTAGCACAATTTTACTTTCAGAATTCAGTTGGGAGCAAATTTTAGATGGAATGACTCCTCGTTGGCAGTTATAGCAGCAGACGTATGTATGAGCTTATAGTGGAAGAGAACACGTGATGACCACGTGCTGGTAGAAAAGCAAAACAGATCTGCCTCACATGTCAGATTGTAGCATGTGATTTATGACATCGAAAATCAGGTCTTTTTCTATCCTCAACTCTCACAAACCACATATTAACATGTTAGGACAGAAAAGGAAAAAAAAGAGAAAAAATATCGCTTTCTACTTTTAGAAGTAGAAGAAAGAAAAATATAGCAAAAAAGAATATATAAAGTAATGTATGTGCACCATTAGATATTTTTACTATTTTACTTTTAAATTCTTGTGGTTCAATAGGCTATATTACAAATATATTTCTGAATAAGTTTGATGTAAAAAAAAAAATATAGAATAATGTATATGTACCGTTTGATGCTTTCTCTGTTTTACCTTTAAATTTTTATGGTTCAATAGGTTATACTACAAATATATTTTTGAAGAAATTCGATGCAAAAAAAGTATATACAGTAATTTATATGCACCGTTTGATGCTTTCACTGTTTTACTTATAGATTCTTGTGGTTCAATAGGCTATAGTGCAAACATATTTTTGAAGAAGTTCGATGCAAAAAAAGTATATACAGTAATGTATATGCACCGTTTGATGTTTTCACTGTTTTACTTTTAAATTCTTGTGGTTCAATAGGCTATAGTACAAATATATTTCTGAAGAAGCTGGATGAAAAAAAAGTATATAGAGTAATGTATATGCACCGTTTGATGCTTTCTTTGTTTTACTTTTAAATTCTTGTGGTTCAATAGGCTATAGTACAAACATATTTCTGAAGAAGTTCGATGCAAAAAAAGTATATACAGTAATGTATATGCACCGTTTGATGTTTTCACTGTTTTACTTTTAAATTCTTGTGGTTCAATAGGCTATAGTACAAACATATTTCTGAAGAAGCTGGATGAAAAAAAAGTATACAGAGTAATGTATATGCACCGTTTGATGCTTTCTTTGTTTTACTTTTAAATTCTTATGGTTCAATAGGCTATAGTACAAATATATTTCTGAAGAAGTTCGATGCAAAAAAAGTATATACGGTATGTATATGCATCATTTGATGCTTTCACTGTTTTACTTTTAAATTCTTGTGGTTAAATAAGTTATGATACAAACATATTTTTGAAGAAGTTGAATGCACAAAAAAAAAATATAGAGCAATGTATATGCACTGTTTAATGTTTTCTCTAATTTACTTTTAAATTTTTGTGGTTCAATAGGCTTTTGCAAGCATTTGCATACGCATGTAGTGAGTTCTATAATTATATATATTTATTACGTTGAAACTTGTTATTCACCAAATTATATCACGTAAAAATACTTTACACGAGGAAATGATACCGCTTAGGCTCAATATGATTTGAAACAATAAAGAAATTAATTAATAGTACGATCATTACCACTCCTTCCTTTTTAATTTATATGCCTTAACTGGTCACGAAATTAATAGATTTTTTTTTTAAATTTATTGTCTAAAATAAGACATAAATATTTGTGTCTATAAATTATCTTATTAAGAATAAGATGGTAATTTTAAAAGTAAATTATTTCTAAATAAGTAATATAATATTATTTTATCGGGACAGACTAAAAAAAAAGTATACCCTATAAATTGAAACAGAACGTGTAATACTTTTCATAAAACATTTGTTTTCACTTAGGTACGTTTAGTACAAAAAGAATATCCGAAGTATCTAGCGTGTCATATAAGATGTATATGAGTGCTAATATGATGTTGAGATGAGCTGAAAAAATGAGGAAGCAAAATTAGATTTGGTCTTCAATTACACGTTTGCTTTATATACCAACAAAAGAATCTATATTTAAAAGACAATAAATTAAGTACAGACGAAAGGATCCTGGGACGTTTTTGGTTAAACTAATCACATTAGTAGTACGGATCCAGAAGTAAACATGATTTCTATTCTTAATGAATACTTTTTGGTTGAGTCTTTGTTAGCTAGCTAGAGAGTTAGTAGAATGATTTTAAAATTAGTAGCCTTTTTTATTTATTTATTATGAATACCTTATTTGATTGTGATTAGCACAAAGCTTTTAAGGTTGACCTTGAAGCAATAAGTGGAATATTATACATTATACGTACCTTTGGTTGCTGATATTCATCCTCCGTTCATTTTTAATTGTTCACTTTTGATTTTGTACTGTCTTTAATAAAAGAATTAATAAGTATATATTTTACAATTTTACCTATAATAATAGTAGCATTTTTAAAAATATTACGAAATGAATTGGGGAATGAGTAGTTAATGATAAGGGTAAAATAGAAAAAAAAATTGTCTTTCTCTTGATTTAGTATAGGCGACAAATAAAGTGAAAATGTATTTTTGGCATAGTGGACAGATAAAAGTGAACGGAATGAGTAATTTATACTAGTAGTATTACTTGAAATTTTCAGAAACCACTATTGTTTAGTGACTATTAACTTCTTATAGCTACCATATACATGATTACATCCTATAGCTACTATTAAGTTGTTACAGTAGTGTATTCGCTGTATTCATGCTACTGTATTCATGAGTACAACAGCAAAAAGCGCCTAAAAATCAGGGCAGTCCAGCTGTACGCGAATGTATTCACATGTATTCGCGCCATGTATTCATGAATACAACAGCAAAAAGAGCCTAAAATCAGGGCAGTCCAACTATACAAGCATGTATTCAAACATGTATTCGCGCCATGTATTCATGAATACAGTAACGACAATCACCTTAAAAATAGGTATGTCCAGCTGTCTAATAACGGAAAAAATATCAACTAGTGTGATACACTCCTAATATAACTCAACAAAATCAATTCTAACATGCCTCGTTATCAACCCAATTAATTATAATGATTTTTCAGTTGTATATAACTTTTGTATTTAGTGTGTTTCAATATTTTCTTTTACTGTTGCGTTTATTATATTCAACGTTTGTATTTACTGTATTCGCTATTTTATATACAGTGTATTCAAATGTATTTGTATTAACAGTATTTTAATTATTCCTAATACATGTTATTACTGCTGTATTCAATATATTTCATTGGTTGTATTCACTGTATTTCTATTTGTATTCAGTGTATTTTACTGTATTTCACTGTATTTTAAAATTAAATGTATTCACTGTTTATGTTATGTTCTATTTTAATATTTGTATTCAGTGTATTTCAATGTTTATATCCTGTATTCATGCATGAATACAGATGTATTCAGTTGTATTGAAAAAATACAAACCTTCGAAATACATAAATACAAGCAAAAAAATGTATTTTATGCCAAAATGTAGTGTATTGAGTGAATTTGTACAGAATACAATGTATTTGTATCATTGTATGTGACTAAATAACAAAGAAGAGAAGAAAGTTCATCAGAGATGCCTTTTCCGGCCAAGCAAAACATTGTATACATTGTATTAAAACTAAAAATGGAGACGAACAATAACCCCAGCTCCCGAATCTTCTCCAGCGTAAAAAATATTACAGTATCCTTGTAGAGAAATCCATTGCAATATCCGGCGTAGAAAGAAAGCCGTAGTGGCCCTCTTGTTTCAAAGTTGTTGAATCAGCCATTGAAGAGAAAATTTGAAGTTTTTCTGCTGAAAACCTAACAATGGTGAAGATTTTAGAAAAAAAAAGTGAAGAGAAAAAGAAGAAGCTTGAACCGAGCAAAAACCCAAAAACTTTAACGCTTACCACGGATTTTTGGAGCAAAAATGTTGAAAGTGAGAGAGAGAATCGTGCTTCAAAAATCGCAAATACAATCTTGCTATGAGAGAGAGATCATGGAGAGAGAAAGAAAAAATATTTTGCTGTAATTTTGGGAGAGAATAACTAAAAGAATAAGAGAGTAAAATGGTACATAGAGTATTTAACCACTTTTGTTGGTAAAAATTACATGTTTAACCACCTTTGTTGGTAAAATATATGGGTGACAGTTAAAACAGACGCATCTTGATTATTGTATACCCTCAAAATTGAGTAACAACTAAATTTATAAGTGGTTTTAAAGATACACAGATTAATTTGATACAAAGCGATAAATTAAGTCAAATTGAACAAACAAAGATAAAATGGATTCAAACCACACAAGGAGGATAGTTTCAGCCTTAATGAAGTATTCGCCCTCGATCCGGGCTCACCGTGACCAGCACTGATGAACAAGAGAAAGAGCTAATATCAAAGAAAATAATAATATGTTGCTTTGGAATGCGTGTTACAGTGTCCCTATTGAATAAAAATCATCTCCTTTATATAGTAGGAGAGTTTCAACTAGTACAATTCTAAAAAAGGTAAAAATCTTCTTTTTCGTTAATCACTGATCTGTTGCCGATATGGACCGAGATCCGCATCGCGATATCCGGCTGGGCGGATATCACGACCCTTTGCTAGTCGTGTGCAACTGTTTGGTAATGCTTTTCCGAGGTCTTGGAGCTCGAACCGAATCCTAGGGGCGTGGTCTCGATGGCTCCGGTGGTAAGCGCTTTATTCGGGCATTAGCACAAGAGGTATATCCGGTCGGTCCAGGATATAACGGCCCTCCGTCGATCGTGCTTGATTTTCCTGCAATGACACGATGAGGCTCTTGCCCCGATTTCGGTCCCTTGTCATCATGTCTTGAGCTTGGCTTATTTTATCACAGACTAGGGGTACCATGAGCCCGATTTTACCCGTCATGAGTCCCCGGTTATTTTGATTCCGATCGCTTCTCCTTTCATTTCTCATAAGGTTTCGTCCAGATCCGTTGCTTCGACGATCACCGATATACGGCTGACATCGATCCCTACTTGGCCTTGGTTCACGATCAATGTCTCTTTTGGATCTGTTACTGGCTCGGACAGGATAAACAGACCCAGAAGAGGCCCCGAGCTGATCATCTTCGAATCTAATTATTGACTGATATCGGTTATGCACATCGACCCAAGTTATGGCCGGATATTCTACCAGATTTTGCTTCAACTGCTGTGAAGCCAACGAACTTCGAGTATTGAGTCCTTTGGTGAAGGCTCGAATGGCCCAATCGTCTGCGACTAGAGGTAGGTCTATCCATTCCATTTGAAACCGGGCCACGAATTCTCTGAGCATCTCATTATCCCTCTGTTTCACTTTGAAAATGTTCGACTTCCTGGTCTCGACCTTGATAGCCCTGGCGTGTGCTTTTACGAAGGAATCTGCAAACATAGCAAACGAATCAATAGAATTAAGAGGTAGGTTGTGATACCATATCATAACTCCTTTTAACAAGGTCTCCTCGAATTTTTTCAGCAAGACAGATTCGATCTCATCATCTTCTCATTCCCCTTGATGGCACACGTGAATGAGGTCACATGTTCATTTGGGTCAGTTGTCCCGTTGTACTTAGCAATTTCGGGCATGCGAAACTCCTTAGGGATCGGCTTCCGAGCTGCATTCGGAGGAAAAGACTTTTGAACAAACTTCTTGGAATCCAAGCCTTTTAATATCGGTCGTGCTCCTAGGATTTGGTCGACCCTAGAATTGTAGGTTTTTACCTTTTAGTCATTGGCTTCGATTTTCTTCTCTCCCGATTCTACCCGTTTTGTCAGGTCCTCGAGAATTTTTATGATCTCGGGGTTAGTCCCTGATTCATTTTCATTCGGCCTTTCCGTGACCAGTTCATTTCTGCGGGTGACTTCCTGGGATGGTGCGGGCTCAGTTATGTCGGCACGCGACTTTGGTTATGCAATTGGGCTATCGCTGCCTGTTGAGCCTGTAACATTTTGAAGATCACCCGCAAATTGATCCCATCACCTTCACCGCGGTGCGTATTTTGGGCAATCGATCGGACTTCCCTGCGGACGCTGTTCTCAGGATCGGTAGGCAAACTTGCATTGATGGCCACATGCGAGCTAGCGTCGATCGGGTCTGCGACTGGAACTCCGCCGAGATCGACGGGGGTCACCTCGTTACCGAGTGCTACATTGTTGTTCTCGCTAAGGTGGCCGGATTCGGCATCCACATTTAGAGGGGAAGACTGGGAGTTCGACATTTCAAACATTAACCTGGAATCAAAGATACTCCAAAGAACTAGTGTAAAATAAGGTGTGTTATGGGAATTTGTATCAAATTGCGGCTATTATCCTTAGCCCCACTGTGAATGCCAAACTGTTTTAATCAAAATTGGGTAACAATTAAATTTATAAGTGGTTTTAAAGATACGCGGATTAATTTGATACAAAGCGATAGATTAAGTC
Organism: Nicotiana obtusifolia; assembly: GCA_002018475.1. Taxonomy (NCBI): domain Eukaryota; kingdom Viridiplantae; phylum Streptophyta; class Magnoliopsida; order Solanales; family Solanaceae; genus Nicotiana; species Nicotiana obtusifolia. Next base: position 4,384 of record MCJB01051170.1, on the reverse strand, counting down.
AAATTGAACAAACAAAGATAAAATGGATTCAAACTACACAAGAAGGATAGTTTCAGCCTTAATGAAGTATTCGCCCTCGATCCGGGCTTAGTGTAGCCAGCACTGATGAACAAGAGAAAGAGCTAATAACGAAAAAAATAATAATATATTGCTTTGGAATACGTGTTACAGCGTCCCCATTAAATAAAAATCATCTCCTTTATATAGTAGGAGAGTTTCATCCCTAGTACAATTCTAAAAAAAGTAAAATCTTCTTTTTCATTAATCACTGATCTGTTGCCGATACGGGACAGAGATCCGTGCCGTGATTTCCGGCCGGCGCGGATATCACGGCCCTTCGTTAGTCGTGTGCAACTGTTTGGTAATGCTTTTCCGAGGTCTTGGAGCTCGAACCGAATCGGGGGAGCGTGGTCTTGATGGCTCCGGTGATAAGTGCTCTATTCGGACATTAGCACGAGAGGTATATCCGGTTGGTCCAGGATATAACGGGCTTCCATCGATCGTTCTTGATTGTCCCACCATGTTCTTCGAAGTCATTCAAAGTTAGGACCGATTTCGAACCATGACTCGATGAGACTCTTGCCCCGATTTCGGTTCCCTGTCATCATGTTTCGAGCTTGGCTTATTTTGTCGTAGACTGGAGTACCATGAGCCCAATTTTACCCGTATATAATTATGATAACGAAAAATAGCATCTCTATAATTTATTGAATTAACTGACAGAGGAGCTAAGAAGAACAAGTCAAGGTTCGATGGAACAAAGGCGTACTCTACATAATTAATCTGTGAACTGAGTAAGCTTATAATTATGGTAAGTTATACTCCCTCCATCTCATATTATCAGTCGTGATTATTAAAAATAGTTGTCTCAAATTATTTATTACTTTAGAAGTTCAAGATAAAATTAATTATCTTGTTTCTTTTTTACCTTAGTAATAATTATTCTTGGAGACTAGAAGCACCTAACTTTGTTCAAATTTCAATGAAGAAAGATTAAATATTAAGACATGAATAAGGGTAAAGTAATCAAAATGTCATCCTAATTAATTTTTCTTAAGGCACGTGTACAAGAGAATCATGACAGATAATATGAGACAGAGGGACGAAGGGAGTATTTAAATAAATATATTTGCTTACATGAAGAAGGCCGACACCACAAAATGATATTTGCTTTGTAGTCTATGCCATACTATTGCTTCTGTTTAATTAACAAATTACTGTTATTTTCCTCGATTTCATTTGAAATTTTCCTATTGATAATTAGTAAGATGGGACATTAAGCACCTAATATCTTTTATAGTTGGTAGAAAATTCCAAGTTAATGGACTTCCGAGACCTACATATACATACTGACTAATCGGTCTTAATTGGGTGTACTTAAAAACCTAACTACCTTTACTTTGTCCTTTTTCTTATTTGCTTTTCTGGTCTTTATCACAACGACGACAATAATAATAATAATAATAATAATAATAATAAGGGCATGATACATGAATTCAACTTTTCCATTCATTTTGGACACTAGCATTAAAGGTTCAACAGCTGGAAAGGATGAAAATTGGTTGATGTATTTGTTTGTATTTGGTTGATCTCATCATAATTCTTCTTAGACGTTTTTAAACAATTAATAAATTAATGCAGTATATTTAGAAAAAAAAAAGAAGAAAAGATTACAGGTATATTAATAATCAAATGGGAAGATGAATGAATCGGAGTACAAAGATGGAATTCCAAAGTCTGCTTGCGTTTAGGCACGATGATGCCACTCTCCAAGTGGGAAGTTAGATTAGATAATATAATGTGAAATCTTTGACAAATGGATGACCCATAGAGAGCAAAACATATGATCAATATATTTAAGTGAGCACGAAGTTTACGAAACAAATAAAAAATTTTAAAATTTGCAATTTTAAATAAGTCATAACAGGTATGTGGCAATAATTATTTTAAAACTTGTAGTGTTAACATGCGAAAGTGTTTGATAGAATTAAAAATTTAAGTTAAATTATTTTTAAATTTAAAAATGAATCATAGATAGACTAAAAAGGAAATAAATTCACATAAACTAAAATATTTGTTCCTTTCTTCTTTGTTTTGTTTTTATGTGTGGGAAGCAGAGGATAGGGGGAAGGGGAAGAAGCAAAGGACAGGATGAGAACACGGCATATTTAGAAGACAAATAAATATCCAACTATTAACAGAAATTTATTTCACGGGAATTGTCAATGTCTCGATAAGATACCTCGTTAGAGCATAGTGCAACACCATACACTAGTTATATAAAACATAAATTTCAAAGTAGTTGGATTGGATAAAATTTGAGCAGGTATAAACGTGTTAAATCAATAAAAGCCCCCTCCTCTCCGAGCAAAGCAATAAAGTAGCAGATAAAACTTGAGAAGTGAAGATATCCAGAGCTCTAACATAGTTTTTTATTTTATATATAAAAAAAGAGAAGGTCAACGAATAATCAATAATCCAAAACTTAGCCTTCAGATCAAATTAATTGACATATATGGATTTTCAAGCAGACAATCAGAACTTGAATTCATCTGGAACAATCAAGTAACAACCAACCAACCAACCAACCAACTATATTGATTTAATGAAGTACTGAATTGAACTACAAACAACTGAATATGCAACAGAGCAGAAATAGTGAAAGATAGCAGAGAGGAGATGAGAGGAGAAAAGCAGAGGAATAAATGAGAAGCAGAAATACAATGCAACACTAGCCTAAAACTGTTATGCCCAGCAACAGTGACTTACAACAGATTCCTTATGCTCCAGACGTCATATAGCACGCATTCTCTCAGCCCATCCTGTTATCCTGGACCCACTACAAAATCAATTAATCTTCTAGATGGCATTTTCACACGAGTACTCTTTCTAGGCTGAGTAGGATTATTCTTATCCAATGTGTCATCCCTGTTGTCCTCTATGTCACTATTATCATTCATAACAATACCTCCCTCTGTGAAAGAACCTTGTCCTCAAGGTTCTGGGACGACTAAATCCCATGCTCAGCGAAATTCGACAGTCGTAATGGGGTAATCTATTGAGCTGGTTCCATGACGAAACGCTTTAACACTGAAACACGAAAAACAGGATGGATGCGAGCCGCTTCGGGTAAGCCTAACTTGTAAGCTACTTGGCCAATACGTTTAAGGACTTGGAAAGGCCCAATGTAACGCCTGCCCAGCTTTGGGTGTTGTTGCAGACGCACAGTGTTCTGACGATAGGGCTTAGACTTGACAAACACCCAATCCCCCACGGCAAACTCAAGCTCAATACGATGTTTGTCAGCCAGCTTCTTCATGCGAGTCTGTGCCTTGATCCGATTGAGCTTCAGTAATGCCAAATTTCATCCCTGTCCACAAAATAATTTTCCACCAACTCACTAGGACTGTTGCCTCTGATGTAACGAGCTATATTAGGAGGTGCTCTCCCATAAAGAGCTTGAAGGGAGAGATACCAGGAAAAATTTGGTAAGAAGTGTTGTACCAGTACTCTGCCCAAGGCAACATCGAAACCCACTTATGTGGCGAATCGACAACATAGCATCGAAGATATTGTTCCACGCATTTATTGAGGGCCTCAGACTGCCCATCGGATTGGGGATGGTAAGCAGTTCTCATGGCCAAAGAAGTTCCCTGCAATCGATTGATCTCCTGCCAAAAGGAATGCAAGAACCGAGGATCACGATCAGTAACTATGGTCCTTGGAGGCCCATGAAGACCGATAATTCCCCCCACAAAGGTTTCAGCAACTGTTTGTGTAGAAAAAGTGGAAGGCAAAGGAATGAAGCGACCATACTTTGTTAATCGATCAACCACCGTCATGATAGTGAAGGAATATGATCTTCTTTATTGATTCTCAATGGTTTACACGATCCCTATTTATAGTGCTAGAATACAAATCAAAGACCAATAGGGATTAGTATAGGAACTAAATCAAATCAATGGAAGATATGGAATAATAAAGATACTTTCCTAATATAAAATATATTCTCCTAATATAAAATATACTTTCCTAATATAAAATATATTCTCCTAATAGTCCCCCTCAGCTTGAACGTGGGTAGGCTGAAACGTTTAAGCTGGATCGAAACGAGTCAAATACGTATCTCGGGAGTCCTTTAGTAAAGATGTCCGCATACTGTGATGAAGACGGCACATGAAGAACTCGAATGTGACCGATCTGAACTTTCTCCCGAACAAAGTGAATATCCATTTCTACGTGTTTGGTACGCTGGTGCTGCACGGGGTTGCCTGACAAATAAACGGCTGAGACGTTGTCACAATAAACTACCGTAGCTTTGAGGACCGCAACATGAAGCTCAAGAAGCAAATTACGGATCCATGTAGCTTCAGCTGCGGCATTT
>MCJB01051169.1:58595-83911 GCA_002018475.1 Nicotiana obtusifolia | reverse complement strand
ATGATAGAGATTCAAGTTTCATATCGTTTTTTATCATTCCTCTCCAAAAAACGAGGGGGCTATCTGTATACGGCTAAAATCAGATATAGCCATATTGAACGACTTACATCAGATCCATTTATTATATTACGAAATTAAGTCCCGAAAAGGGATCGGGCTCACCCCCAAATCGGCCTCGACCTCAGGTTCGATCTCGACCTCAGATTCGACCTCGACCTCAGGTTCGGCCTCGACCTCAGATTTGGCCTCGACCTCAGGTTCGGCCTCGACCTCAGATTCGGTCTCGACCTCAGGTTCGGCCTCGACCTCAGGTTCGGCCTCGACCTCAGATTCGGTCTCGACCTCAGGTTCGGCCTCGACCTCAGATTCGGCCTCGACCTCAGGTTCGGTCTCGACCTCAGAAAGTCCCACTAATCATTATAAAGCCACAAATTACGGGGGCAGTCAAATATGCCCGTTATAGATACGCCAAGAGAATCATTAAGGGACCACTCCCAAATACTTTTTATTAAATTATTTTGTAAAGCAAGCTCTTCTTCCATGATATAAGGAAGAGCTTATTAGAAAGGAAGGGGGGAGAGACTCAGTGGAGGAGGGACGTAGTTGAGAAAGGAAGATCTATCCAACTTTTTCATTCTACATTTTTGCTCTTGCTGATTTTTCATTTGAGTCATTCCCGTTTCATTCCTGTATCATTAAGTTTCTTCCACCAGTATCAAATATATCCACGTATCTATTAACCCGCGTACAAATTCAATTGTATTATCCGATTTTTGGTGTAAACAACCTTGTAATTAGACTTTTACCATATTTAGGGCTCTTTGATCTGCCTATAAGAAAGGCATTCGACTTTCATTGTAACTCAGAATACTACAAGAGAAAATACTAAAAATTATTACTGCTCATTGCTACAGTTCATCAAGTTTTGTCTACTTTTTATATTTAGTCACCGGCTACTCTAAGTTATTTGATTTATATTTTACATTGTATCAAATTGATTCGCGCATCCTTAGCACTACGAACAAATTCAATTGTTACTCGATTTTAAGGGTAAACACTATAGATATGGTCGTGAGTTTTAAATATATTGTTAATTAGTAGAGTTAGCTAGCGGATATTGAATTGTCCTACATCCATTGCGAAATATAAATTTAATTTTTTATATAATCTTGAACAATCTTCTATCTCAATGAGTAAAAACTCTTATAAATGAAATTTGTCATTTTCTTAATTTAATAATGCCAAACCCATTATAACTAGTTTCCACCGCCCCCTTCTCTTACTTTGCATTGAAGCAGTGGTCTGTGGACCTCCACTGGCACTGACACTGCTTGACCAAAATCAGTAAAGAATCCAAAAGACCCACACATCATAGAATTCTCTATATAATGGTTTTGTGGGAATTGCATAACTAATACAAATTAAAGTCAAGAGATTTAGTCTTTTATAACACAAATAGTAAGATCATGTCTGGTCAGGGAAGAAGCAGTGCAATGAATTCCTTTGCGGTGTTGGTGTTGTGTGTTGTGGTGCTAATTCAGACACAGATGGCGCAGGCTGCTGTGTACAACGTTGGTGGTTCTGGTGGCTGGACTTTTAATACTGTTGCTTGGCCTAAAGGCAAGCGCTTTAGGGCTGGTGATATTCTTGGTAAGTATTTTATTCCATGTATATATATTGATACTGTAAAGAACTTTTATACAATATTTTGTTATACTTCTTCTATTTGTCTGAACTTATAAAAGTCAAATTCATTAAATTTTTGTGTGAATTCGGACATAAATTCTCTATATAAGATCTATCTGTATAGATATCATCATCTACATTCAGAAAGCCGTATGCTTTGGAAGAAGCTTGTACAGTTTGGAAGGAATTTTGATTGATCAAAAGAAGAATCTACTTTGACCACATTCTCCATAGGGCCCTCTTATCTCTTCCTTCTCCGAGCTCTGGTTATGGAAGAAGGAACCGAGAAGAAGGTATCAGCAACAACTGGTTGGACAAAAAAAGATCTTTTATAGAAGATAGTTAAGAAAATCAAAGAGGAGAAAACACGTTTTCGAGATAGGAATCGGTATCTAATGGATAGTATAAGTCTTAATAATTAATAATTTAAAATACTTAAAAACTATTTGTAAAATATATAATAAAAAACATTATTTGAGTCGCCAAATAATTATAGGGTCATTTTGTTTTAAACCGAAAGATTCTACTGGTTCTATTTATTATGGACTCTTAAAGTGAATTTTTTTTTTGTGTGCGAGCTTATAGAATTGTTAAACTACTGAAGTAACATTGCTAGCAACATGTCTTTCAACTTTTTAAAACTGTTATAATTAGTCTTTAAACTCATTTTGTGCTCAATAGTGATGACATTATCACCATATTTTCTCCTTTTTAACGTTTTTGATTTTCTAGCAATGCTTGACTATGTACGTCAATTCGTGCACTAATATGCAACAATTTCAATGCACCCAAAAATGGAAAATGACTCAAATGAGAAAACCGTCCCGCAAGATCAACAAGCACCACCACAACGCAATGCTAAGAACCATCACACGTAATAGAACCAAAACACGCAGATCTAACGCAAAGGATAATATCCCAACACAACACTGCTACAATGCATGTCCCCATCCAAACACTGGTCCATATGAAATGCCTCAAGTACAATGCTTAAAATCAGCAACCATAGGCAATTCGACATCAAGTACGCAAGTGCATAACCATAATCATGGAGAAGCTAATAACACTTCATATCACAATCCAGAAAGAACATAACCAAGGCGCAATCAACTATTCAACATCCTAATAACCATCTCGCTCCCGTTACAAAGACCCAAACAGATCCGCATCATGTGTGCATATAACTAACAAATCATAACTCTTGTAGCATAGAAGGGTAACACATAGAACATATCAGATACGCATAAGATCAATTCTAATCGAATGACACACCTTTCTGCAATAACGGTGCCAAAGTCAACAAATCCGACTCGGTAATGATACTTTAATAACTTATTATTTTCTTATATACTAGTATATATATGTTACCGTTAATTTTGCGTTACATACTTTTTTTCTTGTTGTTGCAGCATTCAACTATCCCTCGGGTGCACATAACGTTGTGGCAGTGAACAAAGATGGATATAACAAGTGCAGGACACCTCGAGGTGCAAAAGTGTATACTAAAGGGAGTGACAAGATAAAGCTAGTGAAGGGACAAAACTATTTCATCTGCAATTTCCCCGGCCATTGCGAGTCTGGAATGAAGATTTCTGTCTTTGCTGCATGATTTCGATCTATGCTCTAATCAGACTTGCTATATGATGTTGTCAACTACGAACTATGTTTTGTGTACTACTTATGTGAAATAATGGATAACTATATATGTTTTGTTACTATTTTGTCGTTGTTATTGCTTTTTCATTACTATACATATGTTGCTTTAATGTTGTAATTATGTTGGATTGAGTTGAGAATCTATCTGAAACTGTCTTTCTACTTGCACAAGGTAAGGGTAAGACAGCATATACAGTACTATCCTCCCAAAATCCCCACATAGGAATGACATTGCGTTGTTATTAAGTGCTTCTGTTGAAATATTTGTCTGGTAAAAATATATGAAGAACTCTAATGGTAGCTTAAGTTCTTATCTTATCCAAGGAGATAGTTCAACAATATAATATAATCAGTTGTCTACTGTCCAATTGATTTTCTTTTTTTAATTTCTTTTAGTTATGGTTCATATTCCTTAACTCAAAGAATTTAGCTTTTTCTTTCTTTTTGTTTCTTAGGACTCCACTAGTTTGTTTCTCCAATTGTAGGTCCCTGTTCTCTTTGTGTTGTTCAATGTATTTTCCGACATAACGATGAAGCAAAAGGGATTTAAAGTGTCTAAATCAAACTTTAGTCCTAAAACTAAGGGCCGTTTTGGCCATAAAAAAATCACTTTTTAAATATATTTTTTTTTGAAATCAGTGTTTGACTATGAAAAATTTATATTCACTTGAAATTGAATATTCAAAATTTTCTCCAATTACAACTGTAATTTTAAACTATTATTTATTTCCAATTACAACCGCGAGCTGACATGCATTTAATGTCATTAATACTTGACTTACGAGACGTTTCGGTTGTTTTGTCGTTTCTGTCACGGTGTATCGAAGTAAGGATCGGAAGTTCACGTCGTTTCTCATCGTTTACTCTTCGAAAAACGAGGAGACTATCTATATAGGGGTAAAAATCGAGCTTATGGTGCATCCTAGCATCCGACGAGATAAGCCAGGTTCGAGATATGGTAATAAGGGATCGAAACCGAGCCAAAGTCCCACCGGGCTAGTACCCGAGAGTATGACGCTTGCCTTCGAGACTATCGAAGTCATGATCCTGGAACCGGTCTTAGCCTCGAACGACTTCGAAGAAACATTGTCAGCATCCAACAGAAGACTGAAATATCCGTGACCGGCTGGATGTTATGGCAGGAATCTCGGTATGTATCGATAAGAAACCAGTAATCAGCGAATTAGAAATTTTTTAATCTTTTAAAGAGTTGTACCTAAAATAGAACTCCCCCACTATATAAAGGGGAGGGTCTAACAATTCATTTGAGATACTATAACACGCATTCAAAAGCAATATTATTTTTCTCTGTCTTTAAGCTCTCATTGGTCTGTATCTTGACATCAATCGTGGTAAATCCGGCTCGAGGGCAATTGCTCCTTCAAGGCTGAAATTGTCTAATTCGTGTGGTTTTAATTTACTGTGTCAAGTTAATCCGCGTATCCTCTAAACCACTTACAAATTTAGTTGTCATCCGATTTTGAGGGTAAAAAGTTTGGCGCCCACCGTGGGACGAAGGATGATACCGGCAATTTGATACGAATTTCTGTAACATCCCCTATTTTACACTCGTAGTTTTAAGCGTTTTTGATTTCAGGTTAAAATCGAAATGTCAAACCCGCAATCTGCACCTTTAAACACACACACAAAATCCAGCCACTATGGCGAGAATAACAATGCAACACCGGTAACGAGGTTCCCCTAGTCGATCACGGTGGAGTCCCAGTGGCAGACCCTATCGACGCTAGTTCGCATGTGGCCATCGACACAAATTTGTCTACCGATCCCGAGAACAATGTAGGTAGAGAAGTTCGATCAATTGCCCGAATACGCACAGCGGTGAAAACGATGGGATCAACATACAAGTGATCTTCGAAATGTTACAGGCTAAACAGGCGGCGATAGCTCAGTTGCAGAACCAAAGCCGAGCACCGAGCAGGATTGAGCCCGAGCTACCCCGAGAAGTCACCCGGAGAAATGAATCGATCACGGAAAGGACGATTGAAAACAAATCAAGGACTAACCTCGAGGTCATAAAAATGCTCGAAGAGTTGACGAAACAGATATAATCGGGGGAGAAGAAAATCAAAGCCAATGACAAAAAGGTGGAAACCTATAACTCTAGGGTCGACCAAATCCCTGGAGCACCTCCGATATTGAAGGACCTGGATTTCAAGAAGTTTGTTCAAAAATCTTTTCCTCCAAGCACGGCTCCAAAGCCGATCCCGAAAAAATTCCGCATGCCCCGAATTCCTAAGTACAACAGAACAACCGATCCGAATGAGAATGTGACCTCCTACACATGCGCCATCAAAAAAAATGAATTAGAGGATGATGAGATCGAGTCTATCCTGCTGAAAATGTTTGGGAAAACTTTATCCTAGGGAGCTATGATATGGTATCACAACCAACTTCCTATTTCTATTGACTCGTTTTCTATGCTTGCAGATACGTTCATAAAAGCGCACGTTGGGGCTATCAAGGTCGAGACCAGGAAGTTAGACCTTTTAAAAGTAAAGCAGAGGGATAATGAGTTGCTTAGGGGATTCGTATTCCAATTTCGAATGGAACGGATAGACTTGCCTCTGGTAGTAGACGATTGGGCCGTTCAGGCCTTCACCCAGGGACCCAATGCTCGAAGGTTGTTGGAATCATAGAAGTTGAAGCAAATTCTAGTGGAATACCCGGCTGTCACTTGGGCCAACATGCATAATCAATATTAATAAAAAATTAGGTAAAAAATGATCAACTCGGGGACCCATCCGGGTCTTTTATCCCATCAGAACAGTTGACAGACTCAGGAGAGACATTGATCGTGAACCACAGTCCAACATGGATCAGTATCAGCCATACAATGGAGACCGAAGAGGTAGTGGATCTGGAAACCCCGTAAAAAATGAAAGAACAAGTGACCGAGGTCCTAACAACTAGGGACTCATGAGCAAAAATTTCTTCGACAGGCCCATCAGGCCGAAGGAAGCACCAAGATTATCGGAGTACAACTTTAATGTCGATGTCGCCGCCATCGTATCCGCCATCGGACGTATCAGAGACACCAAATGACCCCGGCCTTTAAAATCCGATCCAGCCCAATGGTATCCTAACCTAATGTGCAAATATCATGACCCTCAAGGTCACAAGACAGAAGATTGACGATAATTGAGAGAGGAAGTCCCCTGGCTATCCAATAACGGGCATCTCCTAGAGTTCCTAAGCGACTGAGCCAAGAACCACTTAAGGAACAAAGATTCTGGTCAACGGACCGAACAGGAGGAACCTATGCATGTCATCAACATAATCATTAGTGGGGTCGATGTTCCCTAGGGGCTGATGCTTAAGCGCACTAAGGTATCCATCATCAGGGAAAAACGAACTCGGGATTACGTACCGGAGGGAACCTTGCCCTTCAACGACGAAGATGCTAATGGGATCGTCAGCCTCATAACGATGCAATGGTAATATTAGTATTTCTAAATAAATTTCGGGTTAAATGTGTGTTAGCTGATCTAGGTAGCTTGGCCAACATCGTCAGATCGAGGGTCGTGGAACAGCTAGGCCTACAAGATCAGATCGTGCCTGCGGTCCGAGTCCTATACAGGTTCAACATGGAATGAGACCACTAAAGGGGAGATAAAATTACCAGTAAACACCGCCCAGACCGTTCAGAAAACAGAGTTCTATGTGATCGAAGGGGACATGCGGTAGAATGCTTTGTTCGGCAGACCATGGATTTATAACATGAGGGCGGTACTCTCGACTCTGCATTAGGTGTTGAAGTTCCCAACGCTGGGAGGAATAAGAGCAGTTTACGGAGAACAACCAACCGCAAAAGAGATGTTCACTGTTGATGAAGTGGTCCCGATATCATACTTTCGACACCAAAAGAGCTAGGTCTGGTCACCAAGGGAGAAACTAAATAGCAATTACTGACACTGAATCCGTCCCAACCGTAGAAGTAGGAGATGGGTGAGGACGATGATTACTGGGTTCCCGGGTCTTTCATAGCCCCCGTTGATTCCGATGCTACCAAATCAATGGTCGAGTAACTAGAGCAAGTCGTATTGATCGAACACTTGCCCGATTGAAAGGTATACTTGGGCACGAGGTTGATCCTGAGCTCAGGAAGAAACCACTTCAATTTCTTGTTGCTAACGAAAATTATTTCGCTTGGTCCTACCTTGATCGATAGAGACCCCCCCGGAAATAATAACTCACAGGCTAATCCTGGATCAGAAGTTCCACCTGGTCAAGCAGAAGAGGAGACTTCAGTCCGAGGTCAAACATGCTTTCATTAAGGATGAGGTATCTAAACTCCTTAAAATAGGATCCACCCGAGAGGTTAAATACCCGGACTGGTTAGCAAACATAGTAGTAGTACCCAAAAAGCGGAACAAATTATGAATGTGTGTGGACTATAAAGACTTGAATAAAGCGTGTCCCAAGGACTCTTTCCCTTTGCGTAACATCGATCAGATGATCGATGCAACAGTCAGCCACGGGATCCTCAGTTTTCTCGACGCTTACTCCTACTGGTACAACTAAATTCGGATGGACCCGAGTGATTAGGAAAAAACTTCCTTCATCACCAAGTACGACACCTACTACTATAATGTGATGCCGTTTGGACTAGAAAACGCCGGCACCACTTACCAATGCCTAGTAATCGAATGTTCAAAGAAAAAATAGGAAAATCAATGGAGGTTTACAGTGACGGTATGTTGGTTAAGTCCCTGTGAGTAGAGGACCATTTGAAACATTTGCAGAAAATCTTAAGCATATTGAAGAAATACAATATGAAGCTAAACCCGGAGAAATGTGGATTCGGAGTCGGGTCTGGTAAATACCTCGGATTCATGGTATCCAACCGGGAAATCAAGATCATCCCCGATAAAATCAAGGCCATCGAAGATATCACTATTGCCAAAAACGTGAAGCCCGTGCAAAGGTTAACCGGATGCATAGCTGCGTTGGGACGATTTAAGTAACCGCAGCTATTGGACTTCTTTGTGGTATGAGAAAAAGAATAACTTCTCATGGACAACGGAGTGCCAGTGAGCCATGGAAGAGCTCAAGCAGTATCTATCGAGCTCACCGCTGCTTCATGCGCCCAATAAAGACGAACAGTTGTACCTATACTTGGCGGTATTGCAGACAACGGTAAGTGTGGTCTTGGTCCGGGAAGAGAAAGATACACAATTTCCAATTTACTATGTTAGCAGGACTCTAGGCGAGGCCTAAACTAGATATCCTCACCTAGAAAAATTGGCGCTCGCTTTGCTAAGCTCTTCTAGGAAGCTGAAAACATAATAAGCTCTTCTAGGAAGCTGAAAACATACTTCCAATGTCACCCTATATGTGTCGTAACAACTTACCCATTAAGGAATGCAATACATAAATCCGAGCTCTCGGGACGGTTGGCCAAATGGGCCGTAGAGATCAGTGGCTATGAAATTGAATATTGGCCTTGGACCACCATTAAGTCTCAAATTTTGGCAGACTTTATGGCCGACTTTACGCCAGCCCTAATACCCAAGGTAGAAAGAGAGTTGTTGTTGAACTCGGGGACTTTTTTGGAAATTTGGACCCCTTTACGGACGGTGCCTCGAACGAAAAAGGGTCTGGACTTTGTATTGTATTGAAGCCACCAACAGATAATGTAATTAGACAATCTATTAGGACTGTAAAATTGACTAACAATGAAGCCGAGTATGAAGCTATGAGTGCAGGTATTGAACTGGCCAAAAGCTTGGGGGCAGAGGTGATCGAAGCTAAGTGCGACTCCCTCCTTGTGGTAAACCAAGTTAATGGGACCTTCGAGGTCAGAGAGGAATGAATGCAAAGATACTTGAATAAATTGTAGGTAATGTTACAAAGGTTCAAAGAATGGACTCTACAACACGTGCTTCAGGAACAAAACAGTGAGGCCGATGCGCTTGCTAGCTTAGGGTCGTCGATCGAGGATGACGAGTTCAACTCGAGGACGGTCGTGCAGCTCATGAGATCGATAGTGGAAGAAGGTCACGCCAAGATAAACTCCACAAGCCTAACTAGGGCCTGGAAGAACAAATATATAGAATATCCTATGGCTGGATAATTGCGTTCGGATCCTAAGGAACCAAGAACTTTGCGTACAAAGGTAGCCTGGTGTGTCCAAAGATGGTACACTATTCCGGAGAACGTTCGATGGCCCACTCGTATAGGACCAGGAAATACCGAATATGTCCTAAGGGAAATCCATGAAGACACATGCAAAAATCATTCGGGTGCCGAATCATTAGTTCAGAAAATAATCAGAGCCGGTTACTATTGTATCGACACAGGAAAGGACGCGAATGAGTTCGTACGAAAACATGACGGATGTCAAAGGCATGCTCCAATGATTCATCAACTCGGGGAGCTACTACATTAGGTCTTGTCACCCTGGCCATTCATGAAATGGGGGATGGACATTGTCGGCCCCTTCCATGGGCACCCGGTAAGGCTCAATTTATATTGTTTATGACTAGCTATTTTTCTAAATTAGTGAAAGCCCGAGCGTTTGAAAAAGTCAAGGAGAAGGAAGTCATTGATTTCATTTGGGACCACATAATATGTCAGCTCGGAATGCCGTCCGAGATCGTGTGTGACAACGGGAAGCAATTCGTTGGTAGGAAAGTAAGCAAGTTTCTCGAAGATCATAAAATCAAAAAAATCCTATCGACGCCCTATCACCCTAGTGGGAACGGGCAAGCAGAATCCATGAACAAAACCATACTACAGAACCTCAAAAATAGGTTGACCAATGCCAAAGAAAAATAGAAAGAAATCTTGCCCAATGTCCTATGGGCATACCGCACGACCTCAAAGTCTAGTACGGGGGCCATCCCATTCTCATTAGTCTACGGCGTCGAAGCCCTAATACCGGTCGAAGTCGGAGAACCAAGTCTTAGGTTCCGATATGAAACCAAGCCTAGATTTATTAGATGAAAGGCGTGAAGCCACCCTCGTTCGAATGGCAACCCTAAAACAACGGATCGAGAGGTATTACAATCGAAGACGACCGTAACGACCCCACTGGTCATTTTGCTTCCTATAACCCTATTTCCCTAAATAACACTCCTAGTACATGCTTTTACTATTTTATGACTCACGGGGATGGTTAGTTCGGGATTTGGAAGGGTGCGGGTTGAAATCGAAACACTTGGTTCCTTAAGGTTGGCTAAAACAGCTATGTTTGACTTTGGTCAACGTTTTGAGTAAAAGACATCAAAATCGGGATTTTACGGTTCCAATAGGTTTGTATGATGATTTCGGACTTGGACATATGTTCGGATTGGGTTTTGGGTGACCTGGGAGCGTTTTAGCGCCTAATAGTGAAAGGTTTCTATGAAGGTTCTAATGTTCTTTAAATTTAGTTTGGAGTAGGTTTTGGTTTTATCGAGGTCCAATTGGGTTCCGAGACTGCGAATAGTTTCGTATGATGATTTAAGGCTTGCATGCAAAATTTGGTGTAACTCTGAGTAGTCTAAGTATGATTCGGAACGTTCGGAGCGATTTGGAAACTTGAAGTTCATAACTTGATTCAATTTGGTTTTGGGGTGTGATTCTTGGTTTGGTTGTTGTTTTACGCATTTCGAGAGTTTGAGCAGGTCCGTATTATGTTTATGGACTTGTTGGTGCATTTGAACGGGGTTTCTGGTGGCTCAGGGATGTGTCCGACCGCCCGAGATTGAATTTGGAAAACCATATTTCCCAGTTCTGGTTTCCTTCTTGGCGGATGCGGACGAGCCTTTACATTCGCGATGAAGGGATTTGTACTGGGTGGGTTTTGTGCTTCGCGTTTGCGAAGTCAAGGTCATGTTCGCGGAGGCTATGGGTTCAGTGATCTTTGCATTCGCGGAAGACCTATCGTGTTTGCGAAGGGTCACGGGCCTGGGCGACCCAGTTGCCTTAGCGATCGCAATGAGAGGCACGCGTTCGTGATGAGTAGTCAACCCAGTGCTTTGCGTTCGTGAGTGTCATTTCGCGATCACAAGGAAGGAGATTTATAGGTACTTTAGTTTTGCCTTCGCGATTGCGAAGGCTCGATCGTGATCGCGGGGAAGGGACAGGTCTGGGCAGAATGTTCTAAACGGGACTTAGGCTATTTTTGAGTTCATTTATTACTCATTTGGACGATTTTGGAGCTTTAAAGAGGGGGATTTCAACCTAGCTATTGAAGGTATATAATTCCTACCCAATGTAAGTTTAATACATAGATTTTGGGTAGATTTTAACATGAAAAATTGTGAAAATTATAGGTTTAGATGAAAAACCTAGGTTTTGATTAAAAATATGAGATTTAACCACGAAAATGATTGTGGAATTTAGTGAAAATTATATATTTGAGTTCATGAGGTTATGAATAACAACTTGCTTCAAATTTTTTTGAAATTTGGACACGTGGGCCCGGGGGGAATTTTAGGAATCCTTCAATTGGGGTTGGATAATCATTTTAATGGTTAGAATATGAACTTTTGAACATACATTGATTGATTTATATAACATTTTGACTAGTTTCGGATTGTTCGACACTGAGTTGAGGCTTTAGAGTGAATTACAGGCGGGAAAATGAGCTTCGAGACGAGGTAAGTCTCTTTTCTAACCTTGTAAGAGGGAACAGATCCCCTGAGGTGTGTGTTTTTTGTAAATTACTTGTATGGGGAGCTACGTATGCACTAGGTGACAAGAGTCCACGCGTAGCTATATTCTATGTGATGTCGGGGTAGTCATAGGTTTACATCCTGCTTTGTTAGCACCGCTATTTAATTATGCTTATTAATTGTCTTGAATGTAGCTGAGATTGAGGATTTCAAGATTTAAAGCTTGCTGCTTAAACTCCTTACTTTTGGAAAGAATAGAAGAATATATAATAACTTTGAGAAAATTATGTTCACTCGCGTCGTAAGTACTTCCGCGAGCAAGGTAAGTTTCACTACTCTCATGGGAGCGGGTCGTTCGCCTCAACAAGTTAATAGATGCATTTATGGTTCGTGCCGTTTCTCCCTCGGCAGTGCACAATATGTATATTTGTACTATCAATAAAAGAATTTTATATTTATTCTTGTTATTAAGTTTCAGTTCATTTATATAGCCCATGTTTATTTGGAGTTTTTATTATTTTATTGTTATCCATAGTAAGTGTCGGAGTCGACCCCTTGTGACTACTTCTTTGAGGACTAGATACTTACTAGGTACATGTTGTTTATGTATATACGCTACATTTCTGCACTAATCATGCATGATTTGAGGCAAGGGCATCCGATTATCATTCCGGCGCGCATTCTTGATTCCACGAGACGTTGAGGTGAGCTACCTTCTGAGGCCGTTCCGCAGCACCCGAAGTCTTTCTTTTGCTTTTATTTTCTTTTTATTTCACTTCAGACTGTAGTGTAGTATTCTTTTGTATATTCTACTATTAGCTCCTACACTTGTGACACCAGGTCTTGGAGATTAAGCTAGTAGACACTTGTTGATATTTGAGAAACTACTTCATCCCATTTGCTTTTATAATTGTTTACTTTTACATTTTATTAACATTATCACTTCTTGATTATTGAATAATTAAAAATCAACTATTTCAAATTTCTAAAAGAAAGGATTACCTGATTAGTTCACTGTTGGCTTTCCTAGAAGTAACTTTGGACGCCATCACGGCCTGTAGGAGAAATTTGTTCGTGACAACATGGTATCAGAGCACTAGGTTCACGTAGGTCTCACAAGCTATTAGCAGGCCTAATAGAGTCGTGCAGATCAATGTGGAAACGTCCGTACTTATCTTCGAGAGGCTATAGGGTGTTTGGAAAATAATCCTTCTTCATCTCCTATCGTGCAATTGATGTAATACTAAGTATATTTCTCTTGTTCCCTCATAGATGGTGAGAACGAACACAGCAGATGTTCCAGATCCAGGAGGAGCTGCTCCCCTTGTTGTTAGAGGCCAAGGCAGAGGCCAGGGCAGGGCACCAACCTGAGGTAAGGGATGAGGACGTCCTAGAGTTGCTCCAGCTATGCCACGAGCATATCCAACGGAGGATCCTATTATTGAGGAGCAGGGCAAGGTGCCTGCGGTAGAGCCAGCCTGGTAGGTCATGGGCCGTATGTTACGGTACATGGATACTACGACTCAGGCTCGTTTATTTCCAGCGGACCCAGCCACATATCAAGCGGGAGGGGGAGCACAGACCCCATACTGTTTAGGCTCCTAGACATGCAGCTGCTGTATATCAGACCCCGGGCACACTACCCGGGGGCAAAGCCCAGCCAGTGGCAGCAGCTATATCGGAGCCGATACCACTTGCGGCCGGCAATCCGCATAAGCTATTGGATAGATAGACGAGTCTACAGCCTCCTGTCTTTGAGGGGGAAACGACACGAGGATCCCCAGGACTTTATTGATTGGTGCAGGAACAGACTGCACAACATGAGGATATTAGAGTCCTAAAGGGTGGATTTTACTATCTTCCAGCTGGAGAGAAGGGCCCGTAGGTGATGGCAGTCACATTTTCTTGGTAGACCAACTAGTTCTCCTCCCATGACCTGGGATCAGTTTACACGCCTTTTTTTGGATATGTATATTCCACCCTCTCAGAGGGAAGAGTTGCAGTTTAGTTTGAGCATCTCTAGTAGGGTTAGATGTCAGTGACCGATTACGAGGAGAGATTCTCTGAGTTGTCTTGCCATGCACTTATGATACTTCCTACTGAGGCAGAGAGAGTATGGGGATTTGTTTCGGGTTTGCACTCCGCTTGAGATGGGGACTTCATACGAGCTAGCTATAGAGATAGCTCGGAGGATCGAGATTGTCTATCAGCTGGGCCGAGAGCAGATGGCGCGGTACAAGAGATTCCATTATTTCGGAGGGTTCAGCGGTGCCCTATCTGAGGGTAGGGTCAGTTTGGGAGAGGTCAGTTTAGCAGGCCCACATATCCAGCACCGCCGCCTCCCCAGGGTGCTCCAGTGTGACCTTATTTCAGTGCCTTGCTAGAGCAGATGCCGCGGTACAAGCGATTCTATTATTTCGGAGGGTTCAGTGGTGCCCCACTTGGGGGCAGGGGTCAGTTTGGGAGAGGTCAGTCTAGCAGGCCCACATATCTAGCACCACCGCCTCCCCTGGGTACTCCAGTGTGACCTTATTTCAGTGCCTTGCCAGAGAGTTCCTGCCATCCACTAACTATTCAAGGTCAGACTTCAGGGTAGTAGTCCACCGCTCCGAGGGGTTGTTATGAGTGCGGGGATTCTGGCCACATTGAAGAGGTTTGTCCCAAGCTTCGGGTCAACACAGTACAGCAGGGTTATCAGCCCATGATTTTAGCACCGGCCATCCGGCCGGCCAGAGGCGGAGGGCAGACGGGTAGGGGTCGTCCTAGAGGCGGAGGCCATCCAGTTACATGTCAGTCAGGTGGAGAGCAGTGAGTCGGTGCTCTAGCTGGGTTCTATACTTTTCTGGCCAGGCCAGATGCAGTGGCCTCATATGCTGTGGTCACAGGTATTAGTTCTGTCTGCGGTAGGGATGCTTCGATATTATTTGATCCAGGGTCTACCTATTCAAATGTGTAATCTCTATTTGCTCATTTCCTGGATATTCCTCGTGAGTCCTTTGGTACTTCTGTTTATGTGTCCACTTCAGTGGGTGATTTCACTATTGTGGATTGGTTCTATCGGTCCTGCATTTTTACATTATACGTCGTATAAAACTAGAGCGGATCTTTTACTGCATGATATGACCAACTTTGAGGTTGTCTTGATCATGGACTGGTTATCTCCATATCACGCCATCCTTGATTGCCATGCCAAGACTGTTACCTTGGCCATGCCAGCATTGCCTAGATTGGAGTGGAAGGGTTCATCTGTCAGCACACCTAGTCGGATCATCTCTTTTATGAAGGCTCGACACCTGGTCGAGAAGGATTATTTGGCTTATGTAGACTATGTTTAGGATACTACCGCAGTACCCGTAGTTTGGGAGTTCTCCGATGTGTTTCTTTTTTATTTTCCAGGCATGCCACCAGGTTGGTGATATCGATATCTGTATTGATTTGGCTCCAGGTACCCAGCCTATATTTATCCCACTGTACCACATGGCTCCAAAAGAGTTGAAGAAGTTAAAGGAATAGCTTGAGGAGTTGCTAGCAAAGGGGTTCATCAGGCCGAGTGTATCTCCTTAGGGTGTATCGGTGTTATTCGTGAAGAAGAAAGATGGGACAATGCGGATGTGCATTTATTACCGCTAGTTGAAAAAAGTTACCATCAAGAACAAGTACCCGTTGCCGCGTATTGATGATTTATTTGACTAGTTGCAGGGTGCTGGCGTGTTCTCTAAGATCAGGGTACCATTAGTTGAAGATTCAGGATTTAGATGTTCCGAAGACTGCTTTCCGGACTAGATACGACCATTGCGAGTATCTACTGATGTCCTTCGGTTTGACTAACGCGCGACGACATTTATAGATTTGATGAGCAGGGTGTTCAAGCCATATATTGATTATTTGTCATTTTGATCTGCTAGCACAACATAGAGGAGCACGAGCAGCATTTGAGAATGGTGCTTAAGACCTTACGGGAGCAAAAGTTATATGCTAAGTTCTCCAAGTGTGAGTTTTTTTAGATTCAATAGCATTCTTGGAGCATGTTGTATCGGGCGAGGGTATCAAGGTTAATCCCATGAAGATCGAGGCAGTGCAGAGTTGGCCTCGTCCTACCACGGCGACTGAGATCAAGAGCTTCTTAGGATTAGCAGGTTATTATCGCCGGTTATGGAGGGCTTCTCATCTATTTCAGCACCTTTGACTAGATTGGCCCAGAAGGGTGCTCCGTTCCATTAGTCCGATGATTATGAGGCGAGCTTTCAAAAGCTCAAGACAGCTTTGACTACAGCACCGGTTCTGGTGTTGCTTTCCGGGTCGGGGATGTATACTATGTATTGCGACGCTTCACGCGTTGGTTTGGGTCGTGTATTAGTACAGGAGGGAAGATTTATTGCATATGATTCATGACAGCTGAAGCCCCATGAGAAGAATTATCTTGTACATGACTTGGAGTTGGCCGCTATTGTTTATGCTCTTAAGATATGGAGGCATTATCTCTATGGGGTGTCGTGTGAGGTTTACACCGATCATCACAGCTTGCAGCATTTGTTCAAACAGGGAGATCTCAATTTGAGGCAGCGCAAGTGGCTTGAGTTACTAAAGGACTATGATATTACCATTCTTTATCATCCGGGCAAGGCAAGTGTGGTTGCGAATGCTTTGAGCAGAAAAGCGGAAAGTATGGGTAGCTTGGCATTCATTTCAACGGAGGAGAGGCCACTAGCTTTGGACATTCAGTCCTTGGCTAACAAACTTGTTAGGTTGGATATTCCAAGCCCAACCGAGTTCTTGCATGCGTCGTTGCCCAGTATTCACTATTGGAGCAGATCAAGGCTCGACAGTTTGATGATCTGCACTTGTTGGTTCTCAGCGAGAAGGTACTATAGGGTGGTGCCAAGAAGGTTACTATTAGCGAGGATGGTGTTCTGCGCCTTTAAGGTCTTCTATGTGTTCCAGATGTTAATAAGCTGAGGGAACAGATTTTAGAGGAGGCGCACAGTTCTCGATATTTTATTCATCCAGGTGTTACGAAGATGTATCGTGACCTGAGGCAGCATTATAGGTGGCAGCGGATGAAGAAAGACATAGCCGAGTATGTTGTGAGGTGCCTAAATTGCCAACAGGCTAAGTATGAGCACCAGAGGCCAGGTGGCCTACTCCAGCCGATGACTATAATTGAGTGGAAGTGGGAGCGCATTACTTTGGACTTTGTAGTTAGGTTACCGAAACCTTGGGGAAGTTTGATGCCGTTTGGGTCATAGTCGATAGGTTGACCAAGTCAGCACACTTTATTCCGTTTGTGACCACATACTCTTGAGAGAGGTTGGCCCAAATTTATATTCAGGAGATTATTCGGTTGCATGGCGTGCCTATTTCTATCATATCAGATAGAGGCACTCAGTTTACTTCGCATTTCTAGAGAGCGGTACACAGTGAGTGGGGGACCCATGTAGAGCTCAGCACAACCTTTCATCCGCAGAAAGCGGGCAGTCGAACTGGATAGTTCATATCTTGGAGGATATGCTCAGAGCATGTGTGATTGACTTCGGAGGGCAGTAGGATTAGTTCTTGCCTTTGGCCGAGTTTTCTTACAACAATAGTTATCAGTTCAGTATCGAGATGATTCTATTTGAGGCTTTATACATCGGCGATGTCATTAACCCATCTAAAAGTTTGAGCTTGGCGAGGCTAAGTTATATGGTACTGACCTGGTGAAGGATGCCTTGGAAAAGGCAAAGATGATTCAGGAGCGACTTCGTAAAGCACAGTCCAGAAAGAAGAGTTATGCGGATCAAAATACGCATGATTTACCATTCATGGTGGGCGAGAAAGTTCTCTTGAAGGTCTCGCCGATGAAGGGAATCATGAGGTTTAGGAAGAAGGGCAAGTTGAGCCCATGGTTTATAGGTCCATTTAAGGTGTTGAGACGAGTTGGGGAGGTTGCTTATGAGCTTTGCCTTGCCTCCCAGTCTATCGGGATTTCATCCGGTTTTCCACGTGTCTATGCCCCGGAGGTATCATGCCGACAGGTTACCTGTGTTAGATTTTCGCACGATTCACTTAGATGGGATGAAAGTATAGGTGCGAAAAATAAGATAGCGAGAATTAAATTGCGGAAAATAAATAGAGAGCGTACGCAACGATGTATAGTGGTTCACTACAACTTGTAGCTAGTCCACTCCTCAAGATCACACTTGAGTATTTCACTATCTCTGTCAAGCTTAGGGGTGCTCAACAAACCGTTACAACACAAACTCTTGATCACACAAGGTTTGCACAACAACCACGAATACTTGAATCCCACAAGCTTCGTGAATGAACAAGGAAGACACTCTTCCTTACAATAACAAGGGACAACTTCCCTTAAGTGTATGACAACACAATTTTCACTCAAATTACAACTCTCACAAGAGTAGATGAAGTGAAGAAAATTTAAGCACAAGAACACAACTTTGAACTTCAAGAAATGGCTCAAAAATAGCTCAATTGAATATGAAAACTTGAAGCAATTAATCTTATGATTTTGGATAATGTGTTGTGTTGAAATGAGGTTTATGAGGTTGTATTTATAGCCCCAAAACCTCAAAGGACCGTTGGGGGTCTTGCCAAACTTTTTCCAAGTTTAAACAAGGTCTTTGGGCATTCAAAAATTCTGCCCGTTTGCCAAATCATCGATGTTTAAATCCATACATCGATGTCTAGCAAAAACTAGCCGTTATGGCTCCAACGGAACAGCAGACATCGATGTTACATACTACTTGCTGGAAATTTTCCAGCTTCGAATTTTATTCAATAATTTTGGTATTTTGTAAAACCAATTGTTTTGAGAAATGTTTTAATGAGTGTTTGAAATCGTTTTAAAACTTTGAGCCAAGTTCTTAAAGACGATAAATAATTCAAACACATTTAAACTCAAAGTAACATTAAGACTAAATGACGATTTCTTTAGTCTTCAATCTTTTTGCTTCATCAACTTGTTCCATGCATCGACTCCTAGTTTCTTGAAAGCTCGACTTGTAGTCACAACAAAGTCCATAGTGATCTCAGTAGTTTGTCCATGATGGTTTGTCGATTATCAAAACCTATAACAAGACACAAGGTCATTAGTCAAGGTTTCATAAACAAGAATGCATTTTCCAACACCTGGGTTATGATCAGGAGCCAGTTGCCATTGTTGATAGACAAGTTTGCCTATTGAGGTCCAAGAAGATTTATGCGATAATGGTTCAATGGAGGGTCCAGCCAGTCAATGAGGCAATTTGGGAGGCCGAGGAGGATACTCGAAGCAGATATCCACACTTATTCAGCACTCCAGGTATGATTCTAGACCCGTTCGAGGACGAACTTTTCTTTAAGGGGTGGAGAATGTGACGAGGCGACCCGTCGTTTTGATTTCTAGAACCTTATTCCCCTAAGACTCCCAATACATGTTTTTATTGTTTTATGACTCGCAGGGATGGTTAGTTCGTGATTTGGAAGGATTCGCATTGAAATCGGAACACTCGGTTCCTTAAGGTTGGATAAAATGACTAAGTGTGACTTTGGTTAATGTTTTGAGTAAACGACATAGGAATCGAGATTTTACGGTTCCAATAGGTTTGTATGATGATTTCATACTTAGGCGTGTGTTCGGGTCGGGTTTTGGGTGACCTAGGAGCATTTCGGTGCCTAATAGTGAAAGGTTACTCTTTGAAGGTTTAAAAGTTCTTTACATTTGATTCGGAGTAGGTTTCGGTGTTATCGAGGTCCAATTGGGATTTCGTGACCGAGACTAGTTCCTTATGGTGATTTAAGGCTTGCACGCAAAATTTAGTGTAACTCCGAGTAGTGTAAGTACGGTTCGGTGCGTTCGGAGCGATTTGGAAACTTGAAGTTCATAACTTGATTCAATTTGATTTTGGGGTGTGATTCTTAGTTTTGTTGTTTTTACGCATTTCGAGAGTTTGAGCAGGTCTGTATTATGTTTATGGACTTGTTGGCGCATTTGGACGGGGTTCTGAGTGGCTCGGGGGTATGTTCGATCGCCTGAGGTTGAGTTAGGAAAACCAAATTTCCCAGTTCTGGTTTCCTTCTTCGCGAACGCGGTTTTTTGCTTTCCGTTTTCGAAGTCAAGGTCGCATTCCGGAGGCTTGGGGGTCAGTTGTCTTCGCGTTCGCGAAAGACCTTTCGCATTCGCGAAGGGTCATGAGCCTGGGCGATCGCGATGAGAGGCACGTGTTCGCCATGAGGAGCCGACCTAGTGCTTTGTGTTAGCGAGTGTCATTTCGCGATCCCGAAGAACGAGATTTTTGGGTACTTCAGCTTTGCCTTCGCAATTGTGAATGCTTGATCGCGATCGCGGTGAAGGGACAAGTCTGGGCAGCATGTTTTAAAACGGGACTTAGGCTATTTTTTAATTCATTTATTACTCACTTGGATGATTTTGGAGCTTTAAAGAGGGGGACTTCAACCTAGCTATTGAAGGTAAGTATTTCCTACCCAATGTAAGTTTAGTACATAGATTTTGGGTAGATTTTAACATGAAAAATTGTGAAAATTATGGGTTTAGATTAAAACCTAGGTTTTGATAATAAAAAAAAGGATTTAACCACGGAAATCATTGTGGAATTTAGTGAAAATAATATATTTGATTTCATCAGGTTATGGTAACAACTGTTTTCAAAAATTTTGGGAATCCGGGCATGTGGGCCCGGGGATGTATTTTAGGAATCTTTTAATTGGGATTGGGTAATGACTTTAGTGGCTAGAATATGAACTTTTGAACATATATTGATTGATTTATACAGCATTTGACTAGTTTCGGATTGTTCGGCGTCGAGTTGAGGCTTTAGAGTGAACTGGAGGCCGGAAAGTGAGCTTTAAGACGAGCTAAGTCTCTTTTCTAACCTTGTAAGTGGGAACTCATCCCCTTAGGTCTGTTTTGTTGTAAATTACTTGTATGGGGAATTACGTATGCACTAGGTGATGAGAGTCCGTGCGTAGCTATATTCCATGTGATGTCCAGGTAGTCTTAAGTTTACATCATGCTTTGTTCCCAGCATTATTTGATTATGCTTATTAATTGTCTTGAATATAGCTGAGATTGAGGATTTCCAGATTTAAAGCTTGCTATTTAAACTCCTTACTTTTGGAAAGAATTGAAGAATTATATAATAACTTTGAGAAAATTAGGTTCACTCGTGTAGCAACTATTTCCGCGAGTGAGGTAAGTTTCACTACTCTCATGGGAGCGGGCCGTTCGCCTCGGCAGGTTAATAGATGCATTTATGGTTCGTGCTAATCGACCCTCGGCAGTGCACAATATGTGTATTTGTATTTTGTATTAGGCTGTATGACCTCGGCCTAATTCGTGCGTAATAATACTTGGAGCCTAATTATACTTGATATTGCTTTATTGGATTGAGGGGTTAAATTGTTAAACGATGGAAATTAATTTGGGATTCACTATCAGCAAAAGAATTGTTTATTTATTTCTTGTTATTGAGTTTCAGTTCATTTATATGGCCCATGTTTACTACTTCTTCGAGGTTCGACTGGTTAGTTACTGGGTACATGTTGTTTATGTACCCACGCTACACTTCTGCACAGGGGCATCTTGTTATCATTCTAGCGCGCATCCTTGATTCTACGAGACGTTGCGGTGAGCTGTCTTTCGAGCCCGTTCCCCAACATCCGAAGTATTTCTTTTGCTTTTATTTTCCGTCCATTTCACTTCATCGCATTTGCTTTTATAATTGTTTACTTTCTCATTTTATTAATTTATCACTCCTTGATTATTGAATAATTAAAAATCAACTATTTTAAATTTCTAAAAGAAAGGATCACCTGATTAGTTTGCTGTTGACTTGCCTAGTGGTAATATTGGGCGCCATGGCACATAGGAGAAATTGGGTCATGACGACGACCTTCGACACTTTAATGTCGGGGACTTAGTGGTGAGGAAGGTCACATTAAACACTCGGAACCCGAATGAAGGAAAGTTGGGCTGAACTGGGAAGATTTGTCGAGATCACCCGAAAAGGGTCGTACAAACTCGGAACAATGAACGGTGAACAACTACCGAACAACTGGAACGTAACTCACTTGAAACGATATTACTTCTAAGGTACGACCCTGATCACTTATTTTATTTGTCTACATTTTGAACTAACACTTGCAGGTAGCCACCAAACAACGACATAATTTTCTAGGCCTGAAAGCACGCATTGCACTCTTTTTCCCTTGAATCGGTTTTGTACCAAATGGGTTTTCTGGCAAGGTTTTTAAGGAGGCCATAGTAAATTGTGCTAACTTAGAATTGAAGAACGGCTACTATATGGTGTCGAAGATCATGACAACAGTATTCGAGGCTTCTCTATGATCGGCCTTGAACACTAAGGGGCATCATCATCGGATAATGATTTTAGCAAGGAAAAAAATTTTGTGCTAGTCTAGGCTCAATCGATAAGATTTACTGTAAGGGCCAGACGGTCGAATGAACTGTTCCCACATAGATCACCCGAGCTCTGACACAAAACTTGAACACATATGTAACTTTATATATTACGTACAAAATTGAATGAAAGTTTCTACCTTGCGGATAAATATTTTGCCCTTTGAAATTTTTTTGTTATTGTATTTGATTCCCCGAAGAAATCGAGCCCAAGGTCCACTTCAATCGAGGGCTGCTGCCCAAGGCAGGTCCGGACATCCCGCGATAATAAAACCCGGGGGCACAAAGCTCATTTGGTAGTGCCCGAACTTTAAAGGCTACAGCCAACCCCATTCAGGAATGGTTATCTCGGTTAAGCCCAGATGACTCGGTGTAACAAGCCCACTGAGCGACACCCAAACTAGAAAGGCTATGGCCGTACTAAAATAGCTCGAAGACGTCCGAAACCCGTAACAGAAAATAAGGCATTCAAAAATTTTTAAACCGGTTCAAAAGGTTACCATTGGCAAACCATAATCTAAAAAATTCTAAGTACTTTTAGGAAAGCTCCCAGTCATACTGAGTCCCTACGAAGTCTTAAACAAAATAATATCGAAGGCAAGGCATGTTTGAACCTTTGAACATGACCTAATTATTACATGCTAAGGCATTTCGATCTCTGTCAAAGTGAAAAAAGAAGCCTTATATATATTATATATAAAAAGATCTTTACAAAGGCCAAATGACCTTGACAAAAAAAAGAGTACAAAGCTACAAAAATACGAAAATAAAGGAAAATATACAAGGCACTTAAACGACTCGGTCTTCACCGGAGCCCACATCGTCGCAAGGTTCTTCAGAGTCCCCTCGGCCCTTGGATCCTCTCAAACCCTCGAAGTCTTCTTCATCCTCTGGATACACCAATTTCTTGGCCTCGGCTTCGGGTTCCTTAGCACTCTCGATCTCAGCCGATATATCAAAACCTCGAGCTTAAATTTCCTTGAGGGCCTCTCTTGGGGACTTCCACTTCGCGTGCTCGACGATATATTTTAATCGGTCTTGGGCCGCCTCGGCATCGGCCTTATACTGGGGCATCATCTCATCGGCATCAGCTTTGACTGCAACTACCGACTTAGCAACTTTGAGCTCTTTGGAAAGACTTTTTCGATCGATGACGGCTGAGCTTAGTTGAGACTGGAGCTTCTCCATTTTTTGGGCACGCGCCTCAGTCTTTTTCTTTGTCGCCGAAACTGGACCTTTTCCGAGGTCAACCGCGCCCGAGCAGTCTCTTTTTCCAATGCCAGGTGTTCCATCATGCCTCTCCACTCTTCGACCTCGACCTTGACTGCATTCATCTCTGCTCGGAGTTGGTCGATCTGATCCATCTTCTGTTGAACCTGCGGGTTCCGACCATTAGACACCATGTCTAGCTCATCGCCGCTAACTTAAAAAAAAAAACCTGTTCAACCAGGTTGGCGTGTTCTTTCCGAGTCGCTTCCAACTCAGCTTGAAGGCTCTTAGCCTCTTCTTCACGGTGCTCACTGAGAAGTTTGTATGTATATCTCTTTTCAGTAAGCTCTCTGACTTCGGCTTCGAGCTGCTTCAGCTCATCCTGGTACAGAAAGAACTTGAAAGCATCAAGTATAAAAGGAGAACTTGAAAGCATCAAGAGTTATCTATAGTTACCCGGTTCAGCGCCTGTTGTGCTTCGTTGAACAGGCAGAGCGCGTCTACCTTGTTCATTTTTTGCTTGATCTTCCTCGATCACCAAGCATCAAAGGTAATTGGCCACACCTACCAGAGCGGAAAGAATCCAGGCATCCTCTGGAACGGTAATGACAATGGACCGCTTTCGATCAGGATCCATACTCGGGGCAGGGAACCGGTTGACCAATTTTGAGCTCGAGTTAGGCCCGCCTGCCCCGAGGTTGTACCTCTTCCTTGGTAACTCTATGTCACCTAATACAGTGACGTCTTTCATGGAGGTGGCATCCGCGCTATCATAAAGTAGTGGAAGGGGTCGTCGGCTTCATGGGCCCCTTCGTGGGGGCGATCTTTTATTGTCTAAGCCTTGTTGTACATGGACACGGTGAAAAAGGGAGACTCGATGATTTCTATCACATATAGTGCCTCCTTCGAGGCATTGCTCGCATCCCGGGAAGCCTCGGCCACGGTCTCCTCATTGATCTCCCTGGCTTGAAGCAGATCTGCCTCACGGATCTCTGGTTGAAGTCCCTTCTCGAGCTGCGACGGCTCACAGGCCACTAGAACAAAGGGGTTTTCCTTCTTCGGGTTCATCCCTCAGCCGATAGAGTGAATTCGAAGCTGTGGCTCGGGCACTGGTATTTTCTTTTGACTTGCGCACCAGCCTTCACCTTGTTTTCTTTTTCTCCGAGCTGGGAACTCGGAACCCTCTTTCTTTTCTTCTCTTAGGCCTGTCTCGGAGCAGGGGACTCAATAAGTAAGTCCTCGCTATCGGCTGGAGGCCTCAGCTCGACATCCTTAGATAAACCTGCAAAAAAGAAGTAAAGGGAGTAAGGGCTTAATGTTAAAAATCTTAATGCTGCCTACTTGGGAAAGAAGTCTCGCCTTGGGAACGGGCCTCCCAACGATCCTTCGAGAGCTTGCACCCTGATCGCTCGAAATAGGGCATCTGTGATACGATACCCTCGACCCACTCCTTTAGTCAAGGAATAGCGTTTGGGACCTGAGTGACGGCTGCACCACCCCAAAACACCCATAAGAAAAAGAGAGGTAAGTTTAAAACCAACGTTCGAAAGTAAATCGCACTTATGTGAGGTATTCCACTTCTCGGGGAATGGCCTGCACTCGACTGGGATTAAGTCCGAAGTCCTCACCCGGACAGAACGGCCTTGCCAACCTCGATCCTGGTCCTTATCAACAATTGAGAACGGGGCTTTACTGGCTCGCCGCACAAGCTTTATCAGTCCCTCCCC
>MCJB01051169.1:46215-58567 GCA_002018475.1 Nicotiana obtusifolia | reverse complement strand
CCCCCAGAAGATTTGGGGACTGTACAAGCGTAGAAGACGGTTGATGGTGAAAAAGAACCCATCGATTTTGTTCACAAAGACCCGGAGGAGAATCACGATCCTCTAGAGCGAAGGTTGAATCTGGCCTAGGCACACGTTGTACCTTCTGCAGAAATCCAAAATGACCGGATCTATTGAGCCCAATGTAAAAGGATAAGTGTAAAAACTTAGATATTCCTAGACATGGGTGGTAATGGCTTCATCTCAATCGGGGACCACTATTTCCTTATCGGCCCAGTTATAGTCTTTGAGGATCATAGGGAGGATCTCTTCGATGATCGAACATATGTACCTCGAAACCTCCTCACATCGGCCTTGCACGGAGGAAGGCTTTTCGATCTTGAAGTCGACGTTGACCGAGCATCCCCCGAGGATGAACATTTTCGAAGGGGGTTCAGGTATTGGTTCATCGACAACAACGCCTGAAACGGTCTCCTCGGCCTCATTAGCCGTAGCAAAGTGGAAAGATTTTCTTTCCAGGGAACGATTTTGGAAGTCTTTTCCATTTCTTTATAAAATGGAGGAAATTTTAGAAATGTGGAGAAAGAAAGGAAGTAGAAAGATTATACTTGATTCCTTAAGATGAAGACGGGTAAAAATTCTTGCAAAGGATCTCAAAAAATCGGAGTAAAAGTACTAGAAAATGTTGAAATCTTAAAGATACGAGGGTAGAAGGTTTGAATGTAAAGTTAAAATGAATGAAGGAGGGGGTATTTATAGTAGTTCAGGCGGCGTTTGGCATCCAGGGACGGCCGACAGCCAGCTGACACGCATTTAATGCCATTTAGACTTGACTGACGAGATGTTTCGGTTGTTTTGTCGTTTCTGCCACGGAGTATCGAAGTAAGGATCGGAAGTTCATGTCGTTTCTCATCGTTTACTCTCCAAAAAATGAGGAGACTATCTATATACGGGTAAAATCGAGCTCATGGTGCATCCTAGCCTCCTATGAGATAAGCCAGGCTCGAGATATGGCAATAAGGGACAGAAATTGAGCCAAAGTCCCACCGGGCTAGTACGCGAGGGTATGGCGCCTGCCTTCTAGAATATCGAATCCATGATCCCGGAATCGGCCCTAGCCTCGAACGACTTCGAAGAAACATTGTCAGCATAGCCAACAGAAGATCGAAATATCCGTGACCGCTTGGATGTTACGACGGGAATCTCGGCACGTATCGATAAGGAACCAGCAATCAGCGAATAGAAAGTTTTTTTTTAACCTTTTAAAGAGTTGTACCTAAAATAGGACTCCCTTACTATATAAAAAAGGGTCTAACA
Source organism: Nicotiana obtusifolia (assembly GCA_002018475.1). Taxonomy (NCBI): domain Eukaryota; kingdom Viridiplantae; phylum Streptophyta; class Magnoliopsida; order Solanales; family Solanaceae; genus Nicotiana; species Nicotiana obtusifolia. The sequence continues at coordinate 57,250 of MCJB01051169.1, read as the reverse complement.
ATTCATTTGAGACATTATAATAAGCATTCAAAAGCAATACATTATTATTTTTCTATCTTTAAGCTCTCGTTCTTTTGTATCTTGACACCGATCGTGGTAAATCCGCCTCGAGGGCGATTGCTCCTTCAAGGCTGAAATTGTCCAATTCGTGTGGTTTGAATTTACTTTGTCATTATTTATTCAATTGCAACCTAATTTCGCTTTGTGTCAAGTTAATCCGCTTATCCTCTAAAACCACATACAAATTTAATTGTTATCCGATTTTGAAGGTAAACACAATTTTTTTGTGAAATTTCACAATCCTTATGTCCAAATGCCCCTAAACAGGTCATGAATTTCATTTGAAATTTTATATAAGAAATTATTTTCCCTTAGAGCGTCAAATTAATATACCTTTATCCCTCCTTTTCTTTCATAATAACTTGGCAATAGAAGTTTTCCTTAACTAATAAATTTTGTGTAAAGACTTTTTTCTGTTCCCGTCATTTGTATATTCCTTCCGTTCTTATACATTTGGTAGTCTGTCTATTTGGTTTTTCACTTATTCGAGGACTTAAAAGCGTAATAAATTTTTATTTCCTTCTTCATTTATTTCAGGATTCCAACAATCTGATCAATTAGTTTGAATTGTTTTTGATGTTAAAGAAAATTTTAAAACTGGATATTCTTAGCCGACAAACTGTATATTTTAATAGCTCCCAAATAAATAGTCGATATATATATATATATATATATACATAACATACATATTTTATACACTTTTTGGTCAATAAATATAATTAATTTCCGCCGATCTACGGATTTGCATTTTGCTCATTTAACTTCACCTAAACGGTTATTTGAGATCTTATCTTAAATCGTCCATACTTGAAAGAAAAAGAAAAAACTTATTGCATGAAAAAGTCGCACTTTTCCACCATGCAACATGCCCAAAAGAAGATTGCCAAAATTTAGAAAATGAAATTAGCATTAATTACACTTCTAAATCTTTGAATTACACCTTTTAAAATAAATTCCATCCCTACTCTACTATATAATTTCTATATAAAAAAAAAAAAAAAGTTAAACAAAATGTCAGGTAAACAAGGGTCTGCAATTTTATGGGCCATATTTATGGTGTTTTTTACTATTCAAATAACTGATGCTGCTATTTACAATGTTGGAGATGGTAATGTCTGGACTTTGGGTGTTAGTAACTGGCCTAATGGCAAGAATTTCAAAGCTGGCGATGTGCTTGGTTGTATGAGACATACACCCATTATTTGCCTTTTTAAAAAAAAATTTCTTTTGTTATTAGTCACTTTTTTTTTTCGACTATAAATTAAGTGAATGCAACTTCTCAAGCTGAGGTATAGTTTCTTTTTAAGATGTCAAAGCAATTCTGTTGTCACAATCTTTTTTCTTTAAAAAAAACAAAAGTTAAATCGCATAAGTGCTTATTTATGACTTAGGAGTGTGATCGGAATTCGTTTTGGAGGTCCGGTGTAAAATTAGGCTTGAATCGGTGGAGTAGTATTTTGGCGATTTTCGGTTGTTAGGCGAGATTTTGATTCGAGGGTCGGAATGGAATTCCGAGAGTTGCTATAGCTTCGTATGGTGATTTATGACTTAGGCGTATGTCGGGATTTGAAATTGGAAGTCCGTAGGACAATTCAACGCATTTTGGCGAATGTTGGAAAATAAAAGATTTTGGAAAGTTTGACCGAGGAGTTAGATTTTTTAAAATCGGGGTCGGAATCCAGTTCTGAAAATCTTCATAGGTCCGTTATGTCATTTATGACTTGTGTGCAAAATTTGAGTTCAATCGGACTCGATCTGATAGATTTCGACATCGAATGTAGAAGTTGGAATTTCGTTATCAAAGTGAGTATGTTAAAAGAAAAAATAACTGTTTATGTCGGATTAGATAGGTGTTTAATAACTATTTCATGACTTTAACATCCTTTTTTGTTTTTGTTTTTTGCAGTATTCAAATATCCTAAAGGTATTCACAATGTGGTGATAGTGAATAAGGCTAATTACAGTACTTGTAAGGCTGCAGGGAAAACAAGGGGTCAGTTTGGTAGGCCGTATTAGGTAAAATAATCCCCGTATAAAAATTTAATCCGTCCAATACCATGTTTGGTTGGTCAATTCAATTTACTCCTACCTAATACATGGATTAGTTATTCCTCATATGAGGGATTAACTAATACCAAGGAAAGTAAGAGATTACTAATCCTTGGATTAGCTATACATGATAAGACTTAAAATTATTAAATCAAGGGTATAATTGTAAAGAATATTTTATATAGTTTTAAACTAAACACAAATTTAGATTATACATTGCATAATTAATTTTTAATACAATGAACCAAACACTTGATAAAAAATAATCCCAGCATTTCTAATCCCTGCATTACTAATCTCTACTAATCCCTGCATTACTAATCCCTGCATTACTTGTGTTCGTACCAAACGACCCCTTAGTTCTGGAAATGATAGAGTAACTCTTGGCAAGGGCACATACTACTTTATTTGCGGCATTCCTGGTCCTTGTAATGGTGGCCAAAAGATTTCAGTTACTGCTAATTGATATTATCTCTTCATTTCTATATTTGAAGAACACTTAATTATGCTAGTGTTTTTATTTTTCATTCCAGTACTACACAAGCAAAAAAATCATCTATAGAGATGACGAAGTAAAACATTCTATATCTTTGGTCTCTATTTTCTTTTAAAAATTAATATATTCTGGAAAATAGCGACCAATATTGGTCGCTTAATTATTTTTTTTAAAAAATTCTTAGATTAGCGACCAACGTTGGTCGCTAAATCAAAAAATTAAAAAAAATTCATCAGTTAGCGAATTTTTTATTTTTTATTTAGTGACCAACGTTGGTCGCTATTCTCCCAGATTTCAAAAATCTGGGTAATATAGCGACCAACGTTGGTCGCAAAATTCAAAATCTAATTTTTTTTTTTGTAGATTAGCGACCAAGGTTGGTCGCTAATTTGCAGATTTATTTTGTTCCAGCAAAATAGAGACCAACTGGAGACCAACGTTAGTCGCTTTTTTTAACGTTAGTCGCTTTTTTTGGTTCATTTTTTTCAGAAATTGCCTGTTTTGGCAGCTACACCACCTGCCAGCTTACCAAATTCCTAAAATAGGCATTTTATGCCATGAAAACAAGAACAACGACAACAACAACAACAAACAACAAAACAACAACAACAACATATATATATATATATATANATATATATACTATAACGGTGATTTATCCTTACAAGTGTATCAATACCTAAAAGAACCCGTCCCTGTGTTCCGAGCGCTTCGTATTCTTATATATATATATTATATTGATACGCACGCACGCTCCGTAGTACAACTTAACTGCATATTAATCCCTTGTATTACAAAAGCGTTAACGGCTTACATTTATATTATTTAGACATACAGTAAATACAAAAGTGAGTTTAATTTTGGCAAAATGTTGACACGAAAACGACCAAATATGGTCGCAAATATATATACTTTAATATTAGCGACCAACTTTGGTCGCCCAAAGATATTCTGATTAAATTATATTTTCGCTTATCTCCCCCAAATTTTACCCCTCAATAAGCGACCAATCTTGGTCGCAAATAATTATACTTTATACTTTGCGACCAAGGTTGGTCGCAAAATGGAAATCGGAGATATTTATATTTTCCATATATGCGACCAACGTTGGTCGCAAATATTGCCCAAATGTTATCCGTCATATAGCGACCCGGTCAACATGTTGACGACTATGGCGACCAGGTAGCTACCAACTTTGGTCGCTAATATCTTTAAGTTTATTTTTTTATTTTTTTTGCAAGTTTAGCGACCAATTTTGGTCGCTATTTTTGGCAGACCATTGGTCACTAATTCTTGGTCGCTTTTTTGCTGTTTTTTAGTAGTGTTGTACAAGTGCTACTTTGTTGTCTCCTGAACTAAGTACTTGTCCTCCAGTACCATCGCAAGAGTCAAATCCTACCTTGCTCACTTTCACAACGTTGTGCATCCCAGCCATGTACTTAAATTCTGTGTTATAGGAAAGAAAAAAGAAACACAGAAACGTTAATTTTTGTCAAATAGATGCACATTTTCATTGTTATTTGAATATAAAAATTTGTTTATGAATGCTTACCAATGACATCACCAACCTTGAAAGTCTGGCCATTTGGCCAACCATTCATGTTGAAACCCCAACCATTAGCGCCACCAGCAGGAAATGTAGCTGCATTTGAAATGCTGGTTTGAAGTAAGATGCACAGCATCACAGCTACTGCAATAATTGTGACTCCCTTTCCTCCTGATATTTTCTAAGAATGAATATATTAAGTAGATATGCAAAAGGATTACAAAAGAAAGGCTCTTAGTGTTGTTGTGCCAATTGAGTATGATTGTAGACCCTTTTATAGGGAACTTCTTGTACCATTTGACTCACTATTCATTGGATTCGGAATATCTACTGTTTTACCCATTATCTGCAACTTTATTAACAACCTTCCGAAATCGTAATCTTCAAAAATTTTCGTTGTAAAAAAAATTAAAGAATCTTTATTATTATGATAAAATAATAAAATATTACAAAAGAAAAAACTAATTTCGCCAAAGGGATACTAAGGGTTTTTGGAGACAAGATTAAGGAGGTCTAGAGTTATGATTTCTCCAATTGTCGGAATCCTTCCCGCTACGTCTTTTGTAATTTCGGCTAAGTGTTCTACCGATCATGAGTATTTCGGGTGTCGTAATTCTTTTTCGAGCAACTATCACAATTTACTAGACAAATTCTTCCGAGTTACGCTAATTGGCACTAATTCACCGCTCACTAAGATCGTACCAATGTTTCGTTATTCCTAATCCCACATTTAAACCCCAGATATTGATTCCTCACATACGTTAGGAGTGATGTTGTTCAACAACTATCTAAATATGTACCCTAGTCCAAGCAATACACACTAAATAGGTACAGTTAATTGAGGGCCCTTCAATTAATCATCTTTTTGTTTTTTGTTTTTCATTAGCTCTCCACGGGAGGAGTACTGTTTAGATATATGCCAAGGTTTCAGACAAAAAAGAAATAATATTTTAATTTGAATGCCATCTTTCAACTAATTTTTTGGAAATTTTGTTTCTGATAATTGAACACCACTATAAGTACATTTAATATGAATTTCTCTATTCCATTCCTGCAAATCTTCAAACCATTCAGGAAGTTGCAAGAATAACATATGCCCGAGATTTTTGGCTATTATCAATGAAGGTAATACAATATATTAACGAAGAATTGATTGAGTTATTAACATGTAACATCTTATTATTTGCGCAAAAGAAATGGTATCCCAGGCTTCGGCTATCTCTATCCGTGCTTTTTCCTTGCTTTTGTTCTCCCCTTTTTTTTCCTTTTCCTTTTTCTTTTCTCTTTTTGTTTGTTCTTCTCTAGACTCTAGAATCTTGAATTCTCCTTATTTATCTGAAAAATTTAGAAAAATTGATTTAATCAGTCCAGAGATATCAAAAGAAAAAAGAAAGGGGTGGGGGAGGGGGGAGGGGGAGGGGTTATTCTGTCAAGAAAAAGGGGGAACGCACATTTGCTTGAAAGAGTTTTCAAATAATTGTTTTGCTTCTTCGAGCCCGCATAAAGCCTTTGATTATACCCTCACCGAAAATCTGGTTGTTGCGAATAGCGTATTAAAGCCACTTCCTTTGTTTGATCTTGATCCACAGTATCAGTATCTTTGGTATCAGGATCATTATTCTAGTTGTTGGCACGTTTGGCTTTTCTTGAACGAATTTGATGATCCAGTGGTACGCCCTCTTGATAGTCGCCCGATTGTTATTCCAATTTGGTGATTAATTTATGTGACCAGTGAGGTATTCTTTTACTGATTTCTTTTATTCCAATCAAATTTTTTCAGATGTTTTCCCCTTAGGATCCATTGCATTGAAAACAAACTTTACAAATTTAGTTTCTGAATTCACTCTTCCCTGTTCTTGATCTGAAAATAAAGAAAGGTCTTTCAAATTCAAACTCGATTTTGGTTCGTTACCAAATTCATTGATTAAAGTTAAGAACTCGTCAATTTTTGTTGATAATGGTTTTTTATCAACTGTATCCACTTTTTGTTAAAAAATTCTTGGTAATCAGTATTCGAAAGAAAGATAGTATGAATTCTATTTATTCTAACTCTCTCTTTCAAATTTTCTAGCAAAATATTGTTTATGATTAAAGGTGAAAACTTTTTTTTTTAATTGTTCCTTGATATGGTCCATTTAACAAAGGATCATACACTTTAGGCACGTATTCTTTTTTAGTATCATCATTACACAATCTAGTCTTTGTTTCGAGTATATCGAGAGAAAAAAGGTTCCTTGTCTAGAACTTCAAGTTGATTTAAAAATTCCTTATTCAGATTATTACTTTATTCTTTGTTGGTAGAAATTCCCTGATTGTCCAGTTCATTAGGGAGCGATTTTTGGAGTGACAATAGGGGTATCCTTCTTTTCCAAAGTTGATAAGCTTGGTAGGTCGTATGTAAAAGATATTCTTTGTTTTCCATCACTTTTACATGTGTCAAAAAAAATATTGTGACGTTTTCGTTCTTACGGCATGTTCAAATCGATTATTCTTTATGTAGCAAAATGGTCGATTATATTGATCATAATCGAAGAGAAGACTCACAAGAGGTTGTTGAAACCAGAAAAGGTCTTTATTCATTTTTTTTATCAAGCAATTGCAATTTAAAAATTTATGGATTCCCCGTGTTATTATTATTCAGATAAGAATCCTCATAATCATAAATTGGACTATTACTAGCATTAACTTTGTTATAGCCTATCTCTGTAAGGTGAGAGTGAAATTTATCCTTTATTTTGTCCTTTTCATTCACTCGGATTTCTTCCGTTTCATCGATTTTGTTCGGATCCCACCTTTCTTCTGAAAAAAGGAAAGGAGAAGGATAAGGATCTTCTTCAGTGTATCCCTCTTGTTCCTGTTTAGTCCCCTTCATTTCAGAAGTTGTTTCTATTTTTACATCTCTTTCTTCCTCACTTTCCAGTCTTTCTTCTGTTTTTTGAGGCTTCTTTCAGTTTCTTAGTGAGAATGGGTGAGGGTATTCTGCCTAAATAGTAGACATAGGTAATAAATAAGAGAATACTAAATATTCGAGCCATAGAATTTCTCAATTCTAACACAAGGTACTTATTAGATCGAATGTACTTATTCGATCTAATAGAATGATTTTGCCGTATCCACACTAATAACAATCCAAGCCATTTCATGAATAAAATATGACCAATTAATCAACCAACAAAACCACTTGATACAAATAAGATCTTGTTGTTGCATCAAAAGAGATAAATGTTGACTAATCTGGCTAACATTGAACTTGGTAAATTGAAATGGTTGAATAATTGAAAAATGAGATTATTCAGGAATACACATTGAATGTTGAGATTACGCATTGAATTTCTGGTAGTAGATCTATAATAAAAAAAGTGTTTGTGATTGTTCCATAAGAAATGAAACAAAAGATATGGTAGCGCTAGGACAATTATTGTATGAGGTTTACCCAATGTTAGATGCCGAGGCGCATAATAGATCAATATGAACATTATGAACTGTCCCGTAATAAAATCAGTTGTTGTTGATACCTTCTTCTCGGTTCCTTCTTCCATAACCAGAAAAGAGAAAATCCAATGGAAAAATCATATTAAACGCAAAATAAAATCATCCTTCAAAAGGTCCCATCAAACCCTAGATAAAAGAGTTTAGCTACTCATAATCATACTAATAATCATGATAATAATTGAAAGCTTTAAAATACAGATTAAGAAAGAACGGAAGAGAAAACTCTTGTGATTCGTTACTTCCAAGTGTTCTCGTAGCCTTCTTGCCTGTCCAATAATGCTTAACCCTTTATGAACTCGTTTGGGGAGTATTTATATATTAGGGCTGAAATCCCTCGGCCCAAATCCGGGTTGGAGTCTTTAACCCTGCGATTTTTAATTGCCAGGCTACAGACCTCGCGAGGCAAGGTTTATAGCGCGGTCAGCCTGGCTACAGAGCTGGCTACGTCTATCCTGTAATGCGGTCAAGCTTGCAATAGAACTGGCTTTACTTGGTCTATAGCACGGTAAGGTAGGCTATAGAGCTTGCTTTACTTGGTTTGTAGCACGGTTTGGGTACTTGATGCTTTTGTTCTATTTTTTTGCATTTTTTCCTCTTTTTTGTGCAACTTTCATTCGACTCTTTCTTCTGATTCTCCTACACATAAAACAACACAATTTAGCTTAAGTGTCGCACAATTAATCACTAAACCAACAAAATATAGGACGAGTAATGTACTGCAAGTATAGCATATTGGCGAACATCACCACCCCACACTCAAATGTTGCTCGTCTTCAAGTCAACCACAAATTCATATTAACCTGGAGCACTTTATTTTTTTAACACATCTGAAGCACACCATACCTGGAATATGGTTGATAGCAACAATTAAACTCTAGCGTAGGTCTTCAACGCACACTTTCCTTTACTTTCTGCCATACTTCAATAATTTATTCAACAACAAGACAACATGCTTATAACAATTCTAGCCTCATAAACCGACTTAGTATCACAAGCATTCATGGATTGAACATTTAACATCATAGAGACATCTAATAACGTCACATATCCGTTGCAAAATCATGTGCCCTCACAACCAGAACAAAAGAGAAAGTCGAATCTACACGCTAGAATCAAATGTTCAAATATACTTTAAGGATTCAAATAAATCAAACAAATTCTGCGCTCTCACAAAGAAGTCACATGCATGCATAAAGTATCATAGGCTTGCCCATTATGTAAACATCTACTAATGTAGGCTTGCTCGATCTAAAATCAATTTTTTTTTTTTATGGTTGTAATGTGAACTAAAGGACGAGGAGAATAAATTTAGGAATAGTAACTAACCCTCCTAAGTATTTTAACGCATCACAAAATAAATTTTAAGTGCATTTTTCTTCAACCCAACTTCAATTTCACAAAGAAGGTATCATAAGCATTTTCAAATCATAGGAAATGTACTACAAATGCTAGAGCTTAAACAAGCTACTATCAAACTAGTCAAAGGCGCCTAGAAAATCTCATTCATCTCATCCTTTTATTTCCTAAATCCTACTCAACTCTAAAGATAATAAAAATTACTATCCGGCTCAACTACATCCCATGAAAAAGAATCATGTTGGGCTCCCACGGACTTTGAAGAAGTTTGATGTTATTTGGGTGATTGTGGACCGGTTGACTAAATCTGCGAATTTCATTAGAGTTTGGACTACCTATTCTTTGGAGCGGCTGGCTGAGACCTATATCTGCGAGATCGTTCGCCTTCACGGTGTGCCTGTGTCCATCATTTCACATCAGGGCACACAGTTCACATCACGGTTTTGGAGACAATGCATCAAGATTTAGACACACGGGTTGAGTTGATGTGATACCCCGTAAATTCACTTATGTGATTATGCCGTAATGTGGTAAGTGTGTATGGGCCTAAGAATAAGAAGAATGGTTGATATGTATTAAAAAATGTTAAGAAAAAAAGGGCGGGAAAAACAAAATGAACGAAACCCACATGCGGATCGCGAATCTGTCGCGAAGTGAGGCAGAAGCCTGGGTTGGCTTCTTGTTGAAAAAGCGACGGCAATGTGAGGAAAGCGAACCGCAAAATGGGAAAAGCGGTTCGCGAAATCTCCCTGCCCATCGCGAACACGGACAGAAAACTAAGGCCAAGAAAGCGACGAGAAAGCGAACCGCAAAATGAAAAGCGGTACGCGAAATCAGCCTTCTGCGTCACGAACTGAGGCAGAGAGTTTAGGCGAGGAAAGCGACGGGAATGCGGTTCGCAAAATGGAAAAGCAAACCGTGAAATTGCCCATTTGGGTCGTGTTTCCCGACCAAAAAGTGGTCCGCGATACCCAAAAGCGAACCGCGAAATCCCTCCCCCACGTCGCGAATTTGACAATGTACTGGAATTGAATTTCTGATTCTTTGACCTATAAAAGGGGCTTTAACTCGTTCATTCTTCATTTTTATAAGACCCAAAACATCATAAAGCTCTCAAGAAACCTCTCTCAAAGAACCCATGAGCCCTAATTGATCTCTCTTTGTCCAAACACAAAGAAATCAAAGAAGAATGCATAAAAATTGAAGAAGAAAGAAGAAGCCCTAGCTGAAGCTTGTCTCTTGCAAACCCAAAATCAAAGGCAAACTTAAAGATCGAAGAATCAAGAAAAAGAAGTAGATTAAACAACATGCAAGGTAAGTTCTTACACCCATTTACTTAGGGATTCTTGGAAATCCACCACATGCATGTAAGAATCTATGAAAATGAGAATGAAAGTTATGGGTCTAAGTTAAACACCACTGCTAGTGTGGGTTATGGTAGCTAATGAATTGCATGTGTCATAGAAATGCTTATTAAGTCTAAGAGGGAAGAGATTTAGGGAAAACATCTCATGAACTTCAGGAATTAAGAATAAGAATAGTAGTATCTATGAAGTAACAATTGGGGTGTTCCTAATTGTAGATTAAAGGATTGAATGCACTTCCATAAGCTTGGAAGCGGAAGCTAAATATGTACGCACCAGGTATGTAAGACTATACCGTTCTTTCTTTTGCACGATTCTTGTCAAATACAATATGTCTCAAAGAAGCCCCAAATGAATACTCTATTCTTAGAAGCTAAGAGAGCTTATATTGATTCCCTCCTATGGGAGATTCCACATGTTGCTATTTGTTCGAAATTGTGTTATTGATAAGTACGATTGATGCACGAATTAAATGCTATGTTGCGACAAAGAAGAGAGAGTAATAAAAGTGACAAGAAAGAACGTAAGGCACGAATGAATTGTTACGAATTGAATGTATGTATGTATGATTATATGTGATTGAGTTGTTATGAATTGAGTGCACATATATGGTTGTATATGATTTAATTGGAATGATTCCATGTAATGAAGAAGTGAACGAATGAGCCAACT
>MCJB01051169.1:0-46195 GCA_002018475.1 Nicotiana obtusifolia | reverse complement strand
GTAGTTATGACCGAGCCGTTGTGGCCGGGTAGTTATGACCGAGCTTGATATAACCAGGTATGAGCCCAAAGAGGCAAACATGATTATGACCGAGCTTGATATAGCCGGGTATGAGCCCAAAGAGGCACACATGACTATGACTGAGCTTGATATGGCCGGGTAAGGTTATGATTATAGTTATGATATAATTATGAGCCCGAGGAGGCATATGTGCGTGATTGCATGTGATAACGATAATGGTAATGATGATTATGATTATGAGCCCATGGAGCCATATTTATTGGTTGTGGTCCTATAAGGACGTATGTGCGATGATTGTACAAATGGAAGGAATATATGATGAATACTTAATGCATTTGATATAATAAACATGTGAAAATGAAGTATGTCTTAACTCTCCGAAATGATGGAAATGAGTTCCATAACAAGTATGTTAAAGGTATGCTGCCCTCGGAGGTAAATCCTAGTATCATAAGTTGCATACTCCTACCGTATGGCTTATGTTATTGCTTTCAGTTTTATATTCCTGTCTTACATACTCAGTACATATTTTGTACTGACGTCCTTTGTTTGTGGACGCTGCATATCGTGCTGCAGGTCCAAATAGATTGACATGTGAAGCTCCTCCTCCACAGTAGGCTACCAGATCAGCAGAAATAGCAAGGTTCATCTTTCGGACCTTCTATACTTGGGTATGTTTTGATGTATAGATGTTTTTGGGAATGTCGGGGTCCTGTTCCGACTAAGTGTTTTGTATAAATTCCATAGAGGCTCATTAGACAAGTTGTCAGTGTATGTATAAACAGGAGTTGGGCTATGTGTAATCATGTCGCGTAGTTGGCATCATATGTATTGTATGTATGGTTTGTATATAGCCCAGTGGGTTACGTTGTGGATGAATGTATGTTTATGTTATGAATTATCGTTGTGACAGGTAACGTCAATATAGTTGACAGGTATAATATCGTTATTGCCGTGTTGGCAAGTATGTGCACCTTATGAATAATAAGGGTAGTCATGTACAGGGTTCGCCAGTACTCTGCAAGCAGGGTTCGGTGCCCGGTCGCGGGCCCCCGAGGTTGGGTCGCGACAGAAGTGGTACAGCATTCAACCCTCAGACGGATGGACAGTCCGAGCCCCATCCATATATTGGAGGATATGCTACGCGTTTGTGTCATGGATTTTGGGGGTTCTTGGGATCAGTTTCTGCAGCTTCCAGAGTTTGCCTACAACAAAAACTATCAATCGAGTATTCAAATGGCTTTATATGAGGTCCTATATGGGAGACGTTATCGGTCTCCAGGACACGGTGACGTTGACGGTGTGAGGCTAGGCTATTGGGTACTGACTTGGTTCAGGATGCTTTGGACGAGTTAAGTTGATTCAGGACCGGCTTCGCGCGGCACAATCTAAACAGAAGAGTTACGCTGATCGGAAGGTTCGTGATGTTGCTTACATGGTGAGAGAGAAGGTATTGCTCAAAGCTTCACCCATGAAGGGTGTTATGAGGTTCGGGAAGAAGGGCAAATTGATCCCTAGGTATATTGGCCCGTTTGAGGTATTTGGGAGGATTGGGGAGGTAGCTTACAAGCTTGCATTGCCGCGTAGTCTATCGAGTGTTCATCCAATGTTTCATGTATCCATGCTTCGGAAGTATTTCGACGATCTGTCCCATGTTTTGGATTTCAGCACGGTTCAGTTAGATGAGGATTTGACTTATGATGTGGACCCGGTGGCAATTTTGGATCGGCAAGTTCGAAAGTTGAGGTCAAAGAATATAGCTTCATCAAAGGTGCAATGGAGGTGTTAGCCAGTCGAGGAGGCTACGTGGGAGACCAAACAGGAGATGCGGAGCAAATATCCACCTATTTGAGACTCCAGGTATGGTTTTGGACCCGTTCGAGGACGAAAATTTGTTTAAGAGGGAGAAAACAAAACGACCTGGCCGGTCGTTTCGAGTATTGTGGCCTCATTCCCCATTTATTGCCTATTATCTGCTTATTTATTGTGATGTAACTTGTCGGGGGTGGTTGGTTTGGTTCTGGAGATGTTTCGAAATGAGTTGGGACACTTAGTCCCAAGGTTAGAAGCATAAGTTGAAAGAGTTGACCGGATGTTGACTTATGTGTAAATGACTCCGGATATTGATTTGGAGGTCTTTAGGTGATCTTGGCTTGAATAGGCGAAAGTTGGAAAAGTTAAAGTTTGGAGACTTGAGAAGTTTGACTGAGAGTTGACTTTGTGGTTACTGGGATTAGATTTTGATTTCAGAAGTTGGAATAGGCTCGTCGTATGATTTATGACTTGTGTGCAAAATTTGAGGTCAATCGGAGTTGGTTTGGTATGTTTCGGCATTAGTTTTGAAAGTTAGAAATTCAAAAGTTCATTAGGCTTGAATCGATGTATAATTTGTGGTTTTAGTGTTTTTGATGTGATTTGAGGCTTCGAGTGAGTTCGTATGATGTTTTAGGACTTGTTGGTATATTTGGTCTCGGTCTCGGGGGCCTCAACTGGATTTCAGATGGTTAATGGATTGAAATTGGACTTAGAAGATTTGCTGAAGTTGTTGTCATGACTGTTGCTGGTTTCCTTGTATGCGATCGTGAGGAGAATTCTGCGATCGCAAAGAGTTGATTGGATGACTGGGAAAAATTATTCTATGCGATCCCAAGAAAAAGCATGCGATCGTGGAGCTCTAGCATTTTATGAATCGCAAATGCGTAAGCTGGGCCGTGTCTGTAAAGAAGGAAGGAGGAGGCTGGGAAGTCCACGCGATTTGTTATTCACGATCGCGTGAAAGTGTCTGCGGCCGTGTAGGTTGATGATCCTGTGCATTGCATTCACGAAGAGTACTTTGAGGGTAGCATGAATTTTTTTTCTTCGCGATCAAGAGGGACTTTCCGTGATCGCGAAGAGGAGCATATGGGCAGAATATAAGATTTCAAAAAAGAGGGTTAGAGTATTATTTCATATTTGGACTTTCGGAGCTCGGATTGAGGCGATTATTAGAGGGATTTTCAAGGGCTTGATTGGGATAAGTGATTCTAACTCGGATTTGGTTAATATAAATGAATCTATTATTGTTTTTACTATTTAATTAGTGTTTTGGGTTGAAAAAATTGTAGAAACTTCATTGGCTTTAATTTGGGGATTTGAAGGTCGAGTTGAGATCGGAATTGAGTAATTTTGGTATGGTTGGACTCGTCGTTGAATGGGTGTTATTTTATTAATTTTGTCAGATTGCGAGACGTGGGCCCGGGATTGACTTTTTTACTTTTTCTAAAGAACATAGCTTTATCATATGTAATTGATTCCTATAGCTCGTGTTGATTGCATTGAGTTGTTTGTGGCTAGATTTGAGTCGGGCTTGTTGAAGTAGAGATTTGAGTCGTTTGGGGTAAGTACCATTTCTAAGCTAGGTTCTGAGGATGTGAATCCATGAAATTGTGTTATGTTGTTGGTGTTGAGGTAATGCACATGCTAGCTGACGGGCTTGTGGACGTGCACCGTGGAGATTGTGGCCTGGTTGATTCTTTGGTACTATGTATTCATCAAACCTTGTTGATATTCATGTGATCCCTATGTATTAGAGTAATTGAGCAGCAATCCATGTTAGAAATCATGTTAGGCTATACGTTTATTCTGTTTAGATCCATTGGGTCGTTTCTGATGTTTAATTATTTGCTTAAATAGCAGTCATGTACTCGGTGACATTCGAATTTGAGAAATTTTGTAATTTAAAGACGCGAGATTATTTATGATTGTCGACGTGCCTAGTATTGCATTAAACACTATCACAATATATGATATTTTGGATCGTAACAGTAAGCTAGTGTCGTTGAAGCTTCAATTGCTTCCTTTTAACTAGTGATTTATTTAGGGGTAGGAAAAAAGCCAAAGCTTCTTTTACAATATTTTAAGATGTCTCGAGGCGGAAAAAAAAAAAAAATGATTGACCGCAAATTCATAACTTGCTTTCATCCCTTTTGAATAAAGGGAATAAGACGTAATAATATAATTTAATATGTTATAATATGTTTATTTAAAATTTTGTGCAATTACATTTGAAGTGAATAGATTGTATAAGGATTTTTTATGCGATCACGTGAAAAAGTAAGTAATTATTCGGGTTAACTGGTACTATCCAGTAATTTTCTTCTTTTTCCTGCCCATCGTCATTATCTTAATCTGCATATCTAATTTATAATCAATCGAGAAGCACAATCTAATAATTTTTCCTGCTTTAGATGCTTAAGCTGTTAAAAAAGGATATGTCTCACACTGGAGAAGCAATTAAATAAATAGGTGGTATAGGAAAAGAAATAATTTTATTGTTTTCCTTTATTCATGGCAAAGGCAAATTGCATTAATAAATATATAAATATAATCTGAATTTTTTAAAATTAACTGGCGTGTCATTTTTTGGTGCTAAATTTTTTACTTTTCAATGAGAAGATTACGGTCCATCGGGATCGTAATAGTCCTCGAACCCCCCTCCAACCTCACTTCAAGCAGAGTAAGTCCCTCTTCGATCATCCTCAGCTCATCTACATACATGTCGGAATCGGATCCAACAGCCTCCTAACCAACAACCTTACCTCTATCATCAGTCAAAGGAGGTACGTCCGCAACCCCGGAAGACGAGGCCTATGCGCGCCTTGGAGGAAAAGGGCCGCCGGTACTCACCACGCCTTCGACCACATTCCCCACAGGTCTTATATTCATATTCTCTAAACAAACGGCCTTATGAATAATCTCAAGGCTCTCCTTGATATGCTCTACGGCCGTCTCTCGAAGGATAAAGCCACAGTCTCCTGCATCGGCGGCCGTCGACCTCTCTCCCCCGATGTCCACGGCCCTACTCTTACTAGGCATCAATTCTTTATCACCAGGCAAAGGTTCATCCTCCTCGTCTATGAGGGCGTATAGACAGATTTGGACGCAGCAACAGGAGGGGCCGGGACAAAAGCAAGATCAACCACAGTTGAAGAAGGGACGGGAACCGAGAACGTAATAGCTTTCCCCTTTCGGAACGAGGGCGCGGGAGATCTCGACCTCCTCGTAGACCCCCATGCCGAAGCTATGAAAACACAAGGGAAGGGAAAGTTCGGCAAAGGTGAAAAAAAATAAAAAGGCTAAGACACCTATGGTAGAAGGAACTTACTAGTCCAAGGAAGAGCAGGACCAAGCTTCTTGAAGAAACCTGACCACTCACGAATCCCTACGATGAGAGGGATGAGCCGACCAACCTAGTCAGAAATATAAGTGAAAAAAAGGAGGCGAGGTTTTTGCTGCATGAGAGAAAAATAAGAGGTCAAAGCCCACAACCAAGCACAGAAAAAAAATCAGATACTTACAAACAAGGAAATTAGGTACTTACGAGCATAATTCCAAGACTTAGGAAAACCGTCTATGTTGGCTACCATGTCCTCGATTTTGATAAAGAAAAAGTTGAACCAGTATTGGCGGTTGGCTTTATCGTCCATCTTCACAACCAAGCACTTGCCTCCTCGATGGCGAAGATTCAACATCATCCCCCTATAAAGTCTAGGGGCGAATGGATGTATTAAATGCCGAAGTGTCAGTCCAACCCCGGCTAACTCGACAAATTTGGTAAGCATCCTTGTAAGTTTATAAACATATGACACGAGCTAAGCTGGGAAAACACCATAATAAAGACAGAATTCCTCCGTCAGCGGAAGGAGATAGAGAGTGTAGCCGACTTGGAGGGGTAGGCGTAGAAGGCGTAATACCTAGGACGGTGGACCTGCACCGTATCCTACCCAGCCAGGATTAATTCAATATGATTGGTAAGGCCGAACTTAGCCTTAAGCTCTTCCAGTTCCTTCACTGTCATCATTAACCGAAAGGCCCTAGGATCGGCTTTAGGTAATATGGTGAAATCGGATTTGGAATCAGGATTGCGAGGAATTATCTTCTCCACTGTCGGGAATATTCCATCCTCAACGGCAGCATGAACACTCTCCTCATGAGGGGAAACACCACTGCCAAGGGGGGCACATGACTCCCCTCATCAGACTCAGAAGGCATGTTAGACATAGTTTAATATATGAAATAAGGAAAAGCTAAGGACAATACGAATCACTGGAACAAAGAAGAGAAGTTCGAAGCAAGAAGAGAGCAAGAGAGAAATAAGGGATTTCGAAACAACAGAAAACCTATACTTCAAAATCGAATCCAAATACCTCTATTTATAAAGGTCTTGGCACCAAAACACGAAACGGCTCATTATTACTAGCACCGGAACTTAAGCGGCAGGTTTAATCAGAGGTCACACACGAAACAAAGCAACACATCGAGAATATGCGTCAAAATGACGCATAACGTAATGACGTTATCATGACTCGTGGACACGTAATTCCAGCAAATCGCCCGAGAAAATCGAAGCGTTTGAAATATGCGGCCCACGTAGGGCCACGCTGCAGTTTGCCGCAACCACCACGACCTGCATAACTCACTCAATTATTTTGACCACAGAGAACAAAATTCGCTCATCTAACCCACCTGAAGCGGCCTCAATAAGCGGAGGGACTAATTATATGGGTCAAAATCTATCTTTAGAATATTTAAGCCAAGATAGTACTAAGAGAAGAGTTCCCAAGTCGTAAATTTGTCAAAATGACCCAAGAAACGGCAAAGTGAGTGGTCGAAAAGTCAACAAGGGCCAAAGTTGAAGAGTCAACAAAGGCCGAAGTCGAAGACTCAACAAGGGTCGAGGCCGATGTCGAGTACCTTTGTTAGAGTTTTAACGGCTAATTTCAAGATATAATATTAAAGAGAATATTATAGTGTATATTCTCTGGACTTGTACTATTAGGGTTTCTTAGGAACATGTTCCATATAAATAGAAAAATACACAATAATAGGGATCATGTGATATTCATTTGTTAAAAAACACACTTTGACTTGAAAAAGAGAATCAGATCTCACTTGCTAAGATACAAACATCATCTTTTCATCAACATTCTTATTTATACTTTTTCACTAGATCCGAGAATAACTCAAATATTCGACTGACTATCTATCATTCATCATTGTCAGAAAGAACAACTACTTATTACATACCTTCTTGGGTGAATCATTCCTTCTATTTACTTAAATGTCATTTATTGTTATTTATTATTATTGAATGCTACATTATTGCTTCTGATTTCTAGAATATTTATTGTATGTTACTGCCACTGTCTGGCCAGATCCACGTAATATTTGTTGCTTTCATCTAAAGATATTATTATTAGCTAAGATTAATCATTATTTATATAAATTTATTTATTTGAACCAAGATATTTATTTTTGGTCAAACATTGTATATTTTAAAAGTATATTTATTTGATAAAATTTTCATTTAATTGTTTTCTTATTTAGTATTTTAAAATTAATAATTTTTTAAATTAAAATTTTCTTATTTGAACTATGTAGAGAGTCCTAATATTTAGAATTTTAAAATTAATTAACATTTTACTTAAAAAAACGATTGACTTAACATAGAACAACAAATAACGTTTATCCTCATGAGGAGAGTGTTCATGCTATCAATTGATTAAACATGAATAAAAAGCAAGGGAAGTCTTTGTAATTAGAGTAAACTTCAAGGGTGCTTTTGTAATATATTAGTAACCAAAATTAAATGCACTCTGCCTATTCCAGAGTTAGTTGGAAACATTGGAAAAACCAATGCAAAATGGCTCATAATGAGTCGTGAGTTGTTACATTTGCAGCTCACCCAATCCCCAAAATCATAAAATTTCCTCAAATTACAATGGGCAATGCTTCTTCCATGCTAACTCAATATGACATTGAAGAAGTTCAAGAACACTGCAATCACACATGTAAGTACCACAACCGTAAAATATTCTCATATGCTTTTTTAATAACAGTGGTATCCGAATCAATTTGTGCGCACCTCTACTATTTCATGTTACTTGTTACCAGAGGCAGGTCTAGTATTTTAGTTTTATACGTTCATCATTTAAATTATAGGTTTATATTTGATATTTATTGTAATTTTATTAATTTTTTATACATAAATTTATGCTTCGCGTCGAAAGTACTGGTTCAGATGAATCCGGTAGTTGTATGGTGCATCCGCTCCCTCTTATTACCTCACTTCGGGTAACAAGTAACCTTTTTCTAATAAAGGTTTAGGCAGATAACAAAAAATTATCTTAGTGTTTTTTGTCTCTATAAGAATTTGAACATTTTTACGCATTTTATTGACAGTTAGGCCACACTTTTAGTGCAATATTGTTATCTGAATTTATAATTCTTCAATAACAACATATCCAGTATAATCCTATAAATGGGGTCGGCGAGGGTAGTGTCCGCGCAGGTAGAGAGCTGTTTCAGATAGACTCTAGACTCCAAATTTATATATTCATATGTGTAAATATTTTAAAGGGTAACTGTTGCTAAAGTTGTGACTTTTTCTTTTTTGCATTTTTTCTTGGTGGTTTTTGTGGTTTAGTTTCACAGCAAGAGATACTTTCATTGTATCAAAGGTTTTGTCAAGTGGATCGAAAAGGGTGTGGATTTATCTCTGGAGAAGAGTTTCTTTCGGTGCCTGAATTTGCTGTCAATCCTCTTTCACAGGTTACATCGATATGTGCCAATTCATGCTAAAAACATTTGATTTTTGTACAAATTACAATGAGTTGTAAGTTATACACACTGACCAGTAAATTCTTTTATACTATCGGGGTAATTTGGCTGTTTATAGCAGGTTATTACTCTTTTTTTCTGGTCACCATATCCGGCTTAATATGAAGAGTTACCTGTTGTTGTAGGTCAATTTATCCTGATAGTGTTAAACAAGTGCAAAACATAATTCCTCATAGTTATGCAACGCCAAATCCAATTTTTCCTGTATGATTATGCAAATAATGTTTTCAGTATATTATTTACATAGTTTTTGGAATTAACGCATGCAAATGCAACCAAGAATGCAGTTAAGATGGTAGACTAGTTCGTGTATTTGGCTTTGAAATCTTTGATCCATCAATCACAGAATGTGGGAATAGTTTATAAGTTCAAATTGTTTGAAGTAAGTAGAATTGAATGTTAGTTGCGCATCTGTGAATGGTATCAACACGAGACCTGGTTGAAGTTCAGCCAAGACCAAAGTTAGAGATATATGGGAAAAAGAGAAGATAATGTAACATAGGTTCCGCGTTGATGAAATAGAGGTATAGTGGGAAAATAAAAGGTTTTGCAATGGAAATATAACATGGATATAAAGAAGGTATGCGTTCACCAACGGATAGGTTAGACAAGGGCTGCATTCCGAAAAACTTTCCTCATTTCTTTTAGTTCTCATCGAGCGTTAATGAGAACTATATTGTTTTGGAATGTTGAACCTATTAACTGCTGGTTTAGTGTAAATTTAAATAACTCGTTGATACTGTGTTCCTTTTTTAGTATATTGCTTCTCTGGCTCTTTTGCTTAATGTCCAGCATTGACAAGTCAGAAACACATTTTGGCACATTCCGCCACAATAAAACCTTTTTTCCAATATAGGGTACGATCTATTCATTCTTTTTCTCTTTTACTTTTCTTATTCCAGAGGCTATTCAGGATGATCGATGGGTTAAATTTCAAAGAATTTGTGGCATTCTTATCAGCATTTAGTGTTCATGCTAGCTTGCAGCAAAAGGTTGAATGTAAGGGCAATTTTTCATATTCGATCTCCTTGTTCGTTCAACTCTACTTTCTTCTGTTTAATTATTTCTTATGTGTCTGTCATTCCTTCTTATTTTCCAGTTATCTTTAGGGTTTATGATTCAGATGGAAATGGAAAGGTGACGTTTGATGATATGCTGGAGATCTTGCAGGATTTGACTGGACAATTTATGTCTGAGGTTCAACGAAAGGTAGTGTTTTGCGTTGTACGCCTCCACTTTTCTTCTTCTTTACCTTTTTTTTCCTTAAATTTCCCATTTTGATGCCTAAATGAGGATTAGAAAGTGACCAGGAAGCAAGCGAAGTTTCTTAGCGTCTTATTTCTAATTGCTTCGAATTGGAAATTATACTACTAAGAATATCGAACTCAAGTCGTTCAATCTCCGGATTGTGCTTTATTATCTCTTAATTAGTTGTAAACTTCTGATGCAGCATAGGCTTTCCACTAGCTTATAGTTTGCAGTTTAGTGAAATGGAGACCAACAGAACTTGATACTGGCAGAAACATTAGAAACCGATATTGAGTTCTTGTTGTTTTAAGGTCAATGACTGGAAGTAGAACTGGAAGACTCTTGTATGTAGGGTAATTAGTCCACCGTGCGTGTGATACAAACCTTCTATTTGTTTCGGAGCCGTTTATTGGGGCAGGTTGTACCTGTGTTGGTCGAAGGTACAACCTAATCGATTAGTCGAGCTGCGCATTCCTAATGGAACCATTGTAAATATTTAGCAGGAGTAGAGGAAAAAGCTCAAATATTGCCAATAGAGTAGTGTAGTTTTCAACATGTTATGGGTGTTGAGAAAAGAATCAAGTGCAGTTCTCCGTTTTATGAGTTGCTTTAGGTATACGTAAGTACCAATCCAAGAAGCAGATCGATCAGCTTGGTTCTATTGCATATCTAGTTTCCATGGTAAACAAACTAAAAGCAACGCCAATTTGCCTTGCACCTAAGGGTGTGGCCTAGTGGTCACTGAGGTGGATTGAGAACCATAAAGTTTCAGGTTCCAAGCGGATACAAAAAAACACTAGGTGATTTCTTCCAATCCATCCAAGCGTTGGTAGATAGAGTTACCTGGTATCTGTGGCTGGTGGGAGGTAGCACGTATCCCGTGAAATTAGTCGAGATGTGTGCAAGTTGGCCCCGACGTGGGAGATAATTCACATTTTTCTTTTTTGTTCTCGGTGATGATTTTTAACTAATATAGTTGTACTTGGGAGATAATTCATTAGGATGGTTTGGATTAAGTTATTGGTCGTTTTTCAGATAACTTATGTGTTTGCGAAGTAAACAAGTTGTAAATGAGAATATATTGATGGTGGATCACTGAAGAAACCACCTTGTATTAAGTTACCTGAAAAAGAAATGTGACCTTGTGTTTAACTCCATTTTTCTTTCCGTCTATGCAGCAAGTTTTGACGCGTGTTCTTGAGGAAGCAGGATACAGCAGGGATTCTTCATTAGTCCAATCTGACTTCCTAAAGGTAAATATTGGACATTCGACATTCAAACTATCTGTTTCTTTTTGTAAGTTTCTGGTGCATATTTGACAGATTTATTAACAGTTCTCTAGACATGCCAATTGCTCTTGCGTCTTGTAAATATCTCTCCTTTCTGAGGATATAATATGAGATATGCACTAGTGCATTTGTATAAAAGGTGCCATATGTATTTATCAAAGGTCCAATGTTAGATCAAACAACAGATTTAGACAAACTTTGCCTTGACTGTTTTATCGTTACGGCGAAGAAGTTTGATATATTAAGGTCTGTGTACACGCTGCCCTCCCTAGATCCAGTGGCGGAGGTAGAGTGTCGGGACCGGGTTCGGCCAAACCCAATAACTTTGATTCGAACCCTGTGTTTGTCTTACAAAATACATTGAATATGTATAAATGATTAATTTAGAACCTAGTAACTTTTAACGATTAGAATCCCGAACCCATAAGCTTGAAATCCTGATTCCGCCTCTGCCTAGATCCCACTTGTGGGAACTCACTGGATTTCTTATTGTTGTTATTGTTGGCGGGAAGCTTGATATGGTTTGATAATGGGAAGTTACAAATAGCAGTGTAGGAACTTTATCTTTCTTGCTGCCGGTCTGGATAGATCTTTGCATTCTTTTTCTTCTTTCCATGTTGAAGCTAATAAGAGGAAAGCTGGAACAGAGCAGTCGCGGAGCCATATAGCTCCAAAGGGTGTCAATTGACACCGTTTCGATAGTTAAACATTATTTTTATATGTATATGTTAGGATCGAAATAATCAAGTGTCATGAGGAAGCTAGTAAAGCAAACCTCGAACAATGATAATTCAGACAACAAAAGAGAAATATACGAAAAGCGACACAAACATTTAACGCGGCTTGCTCAAGTGACCTACGTCCATAGGTAGAGGTGAGCAATCTTCTATATAAAAAAAAAAATATATCGAGAGAATAACCTCACGAAAAGGACACACAAGTAGCAAACTAACACTTGTCCCAAAAGTATATACTATGTATCCGATTCTCTTTACTTATTTATTCATATATTTACTTCTTTAAATTTTGACACTTTTAATAAAATTCCTGACTTCGCTACCTACAGAGAAACATTTATTTTTACCTTATCGAACAAAAGGGAAAGCGAGTATGGAGAAATGTCAAACAACAAATAGAACTACTTTCTTGCAGACTAAGGCAGAGCTAGGATTTGAAGTTTGTGACATCTGAACTTAACACCGAACTCATAGCATATTTTATTTCCTGGGTTCGCAATTATATATAAAAGCTAGTGGATTAGGCCGAACCTGTCTACTAGCAGATTAGAACTAATTTCAAGTTGTAATGTGACTTTGATCCGTGTAAATTAGAACTACATTCAAGTTGGAATTTCGACGTTCCTTCTTTTGTTTGGTGGAATGATATTGACAAAGTTACTATGTTGCAGATTCTTGGCAGCTCTGATCTGAAGATGGAAGTTGAAATTCCAGTAGATTGAAAAAGACTTTACTGTTACTAAATCAGGTTCAATCTGATTAATTTAGTTGACATTAGCATGTAATTGCACTATCCTAAGAGTTTGATACTCCTTTTCAACTGCTTGATTTAATAATATCACCTGTTATAAGAGTGTGTGCTACTTAACAATGTATACTTGAACTTTAGCCCATGTTGAAAGGGATTTGTCACTCCACCAAACACATAGGGGCGAAGCTATGCGTGGCCAAGGGTGGCCAATGGAACACCTTCCGTCGAAAAATTATACTGTGTATAGAGTAAAATATTGTATTGATTAAAAAAAATAGATTTTGAATACCCTTGCATAGCCCATTAACAAAGAGTATTCGAATTTTGAACACTCTTATTGAACTTTCTGGCACTGCCAATACTACTTGAATACACAACTCCAGTCTAGATCATGACCTTAAATATCCTAAATAAGGGGCCATATGAGATACAATATCATGAACCCGAGGGTGTAGCCTGGTGGTCAATGAAATTGGTTGAGAACTATGAAGTCTCATGTTCAAAACTCAACGGAAAGAAAAATACTAGATGAAATTTTCTCATCTATCCAAGTCTTGGTGGACAGAGTTACCCGATGCCTCGGGAAGTTGGTTCATGTATTCCCATTGTTTTTGCCTGAATCCAACGTTTTTGACACATAAAATAGATATATATGTAAAATAATCCAATTTCAAAAAAATATTGAATAATCAATCCATTCATCAATTACACCTCAATCCCAAAAATTCAAGCAAATGAACTTTCTTATAAAAGAGACTAAATTATGACACAGTTCGTGCAACATGTAACTAATAGAGTCATGTAAAATATGTATCTATCGTCGCAATTTTTACTTCATCCGTCCCAATTTATATGGCGGTGTTCAAATTTCAAAAGTCAAATAAATTTTTCTTTAACCGTACTTTTTTATATGGCTTTTTGAGTATTTTGAATATTAATTGTGTCTCATAGTATTTTTTTACGTAGTTTTTAAATATATAAATTTTTATTTTAATAAATTTTAATATTTTATAAAATTAACTTATTTGACTCTCGAAATTTGTAAAGAATTACGTAAGTTAGGACGGAGGGAGTAATTCATACGGAAGAAGTGTTAGAAGGAAACTAAACGAAATATTTACATATTAGCATCTCTATAATATTTGAGTAACATTTTTATTTTTTATTTTGAAACTTTCTTCTTAAAAGTAAATGAAAGACACGTAAATGTCCACGCACAGCTTCAAGGATGAAGCAAACATTACCAAATCGTGAAATTAATTTCATTTAATAACGCTGTTGATTTCCACTCTGCATTGATTATTTCCTTAGCTTTAGGTAAATGTTATTTTCACAGCTCCACTTTCGAAATCATTAGTCACTGACAAGAAGATGTTGGAAAAAAGACGAAAATACATAGGAAATTTTCCATAGCTCGAGGCTTGTTAAAAATAGAGAAAATTATATTAGTTGATGAATAGCTGAAAAATTATATAAAATTTATATTTTGGTGTGTGTATATATATATATATATATATATATATATATATTATGTTATGTACAAAAATTATACAAATTTTATATACTTTTCGGCTACCAAATATAAATAGTTTCTGGCGCAGGTTAAAAGTGATAATACCCCTTAAAAATATTGTCTTTAAAGATATTTTACAAGTAAAAATATGTGATTTAGGATTTAACAATCTCTTCTAGTATAAACTAGGAGTAGAAGCAACAAAGTTTTAATATTGAGAAGGACATGTAAACTTTTAGGGCTGTAAAGTACCATTATTAAACAACTCAAATTTGATGAGTACCACATTGGCCACTAAGGGATAGGAATGCGTCTTTATATGGTATTGGACAATCCTCACCTGATGAGTTAGTTTTTGGGATTGAGTTAGATCCAATCTATTTATCACGGTATTAAAACCAGATTCATTCTAACCAGAGGCGGACGCACACCATATGTAGAGGGGTCGCCGGCACCCGGGAACTTCGACAAAAACTCCATATATACTTGTAAATGTCTTCAAGATATAGTCAGATAGTAGCATAGGCTCCTGTTCCAATCTTTATGAGCAGCGATAAACTTATAGTGAATATCATGGTGCCCCCGCGACTATCGAATTCTAGGTCTGCCTCTGATTTAACGACATACGGGAAGTGTCGAGTCCCACATCGGCCAATAAGAAATGTGAAGGCTTCCTTATATGATCTTGGACAATCCTTACCTCATAAGCTAATTTTTGAAGTTGAGTTAGGTCCCATGTCCATTTATCAAAATTTTCAATTCAATTCTTCATGATGATAAATCCTGGATAAACTAAACCAATCAATTGACACAAAGGAAGTACTACTAAATTAAGAATCCCACATTTTCTATTTTCTATCATTCTTTCCAAGTAAAGGATTGAGGGAGAATTGTTTTTGACAAGTTCGAAAAATAGACAGTTTAATCATCCACGGACATTTGTCACGGTCCAAATTTATTGCACGTATTGTTCATTTTGCTCAACAAAGCTTACAAATTTGTCTCTTGGTTTGTTCCTTCGTTGAATCTCAAAGCGCGTGTACATACAAGCTTGCGTTTTGTCTTATTTAATACTTTACTCTTTTTTTCTTTTTTGATATTGGATTTGTTTAAAATATTACTTTCTCTATCACTTTTATTTATCTCAGTGGCAGCTCAATCGAATATGTAGTCTAAAACCAAAATTTAAAAGAGATTTGATGTTTATTCTTATAGCTTCCTAAAATACAAGAAAATTAATTATATTTGAGTAATTAACTTTTTTCACTTAACAATATAGGTAATTTTCATGAGATATTGTTAATCTTAAGTTATATCTTATTGGTTTTAGTTTACAAAATTTTTTCAACTGACGGAATTGTTAGAAAAAATATTAAAATTATCTATAAGCAATAGAATATTTAAAAAATATAATTAAGACTTTACATATGCAATATCATCTTTTGCTTGTAAGATTTTTATATCACTTTTAATTCTAAAAATTGCTAGAACCATCAATTTTATAAATCATTATACTTTAAAAGATTCAAGGTAAATAGTTTGTTTGGCCAAGCTTCTCCGGGGGCAAAGATGCTTCCCCCCACCCCCAACACACCCAAAAGTATATTTTTAAGAAATTGGGATGTTTGGCCAAACTTTTAAGAGGAAACGGACTATAAGGTAGCATAATTTCTAATATAATCATTTATTAATCTAGTTAGCTTGCGCTTGAGAAAAATCTTACAACACTGAAATTATAAACAAGAATAATTCAAGTTCAAATGCATTAGACAAAATTAAGATAGGAAGTAGCTACAAATATAATTGCCTACTATTTTCAACTATAATTACATTACATACTTTAACATAGTACATAGTATAAACTTTGAAAATATAAATAGAGTGGTTCATAAAAATTGATAACATATGATTGCAAAAAATTATTTTTCACTACAAATAAATACATAACTATTTATATTATATATATGAGATTAATTTTGGAGCCTTAATTTTTTTGGGAGAAGGAGGAGGAGGAGAAAAGCAAGAAAGGAAGAGAGAAGAAAAAGAGGGAGATAAAGGATAAGTAGTACCAAATAATAGCAACAGGAAATACAATACATAAGGCGAAAACAACCATATAACACAATAAAAATCTAAGAATATAAAGGGACATGTGTGCTACTAAGACTATCGGTGAGCAACTAAGAAACTACTACTGACCTTCTACCTTAATCTTTGACCTCCACCTCCTCCTATCAAGGGTCATGTCCTCAGTGAGCTGAAGCAGCGCCATATCTTGCCTAATCACCATAATACCCATATTAATTGGTGTATAGTCTTAATTGATTAGAAAAATGATTTGGAATGAATAATTAATTATAAGGGCAAAACATAAAAATAATTTTGCTCTTGATACGCGAAAGTGGATAAGTAAAAGTGAAATCTATTTTTAAAATAGTAGACAAGTAAAAGTGAATGTAGGAAGTATATGCACTCCTTAATTAAGTCAGAAAGTTTTCTCGTCTATTTGCTTGTAAAATCTTAATAAAAAATGAACTACCCAATGCACAAAACATTTTATATTCACACAAGATCTGAGAAAGAACGGTACCATAAGGAGATTTAATATGGACAACATAACATAATATAATTATTAGTGGAATTCCAAAACTCTAAAATCTTAATATAGTTGAACTAAAATATGTTACTCGTTTGAATCTTCCAAGAGTGAGCATGCCAGAACATTGAATAAGTAGTACGGTCGGCCATGAATAGACGACATTATAGCCGTTAGAATCGGCCCATAACCACTTTTTAAATCTTTTAAAGGCGACCGTCCACCCTTGACTACCGACCCCATGTGTAATTATATGGTTTTTATTCTAGTGACAAGTGTGATCATGTTGTTTATAATTTAATTTATTAATTGACTTTTGTGTCTGCCTTTCTAATACGATTACTCACTAATACACTCCTTTAGGAAAATTGTTAAGTTTGTATTGAAAATCGTAACCTTGGTGCAACGAAAAAATTATCTTCGTATGATCTATAGGTCACGAGTTCGAGCCATGGAATTAGCCATTAATTCTTGTATTAGGATAGACTGCCTACATCACACCCCATGTGAGCGGCCCTTCCCTGAATCCTGCATGAACGCGGGATGCTTCATGCATTGAGCTGCCATTTTTTCCGATTATATTGAGAAACTTAGTGTCCGGGCTAGCTTGCGCGTATCTCGACTAATTTTACAAGTGAGTAATGTTTACCCGTAAAATAATACAGTTAAATTTTTAACGTGGTTTATAAATACGTAAATTAATTTGATCCATAAATATGAAGTAAATAAGAACAGAAATAAGATTATAAAATAAACTTAAAGGAAATACGAGTCTGGCCATGAATTTAGCTTTTCCGGTAACAGAATCAAGAACAATATTAAGAACAAAAACAATATTAAGAACAAAGTAAAAGAACAATATTATAGAATGAGAGCTGATTTTAACTTTTATGTGCAGAATATTTTGTGTCATATATTGGATATTAATTCTCCTATTTATAGCGTTATTTAGGGAGACAAGATCCCCAAATCAAGCTCCTTTTGAATGAGAATGAAACCGTCATTGATGATTGCATAACGGTTAAATATAAATGCAGATATTCTTTGTAACAACTGCTCATTGGATGCTACCCGATATCACCCCTTCAAATCTTTGTTATCGGTTCCCCTGTCTTCGGAATTCACCCAGCACCGGTCGCACGCTTGTATCCAGTACTAACTACTTGCTGACTCACATCTTACCTGTCTTCCATTCCACGTGTCACCTCCTCATTTGTTCAACTGTCACTAACCAATTTTACTGCATACAAGTAACTCTATCCATTAAGGCTTGGATATATGGGAAGAAGTCACCTAATATTTCTGCCTCGACTAGAATTTGAACATGAGACATCATGATCGTCAACTCACTTCATTGATCACTAAGGCACGTCCTTGAATGCAGAAATTATTAAGTTATCTATAATATACTATGAACTTGCTAAAGCAAAAAAGAAAAGGCTAATCTCACCAATTACTATGAGAAACATCAGAAGAATGTTTCATGATATTATAACTTTATATTAACGCCCCTGCATAAAATCGTTAAGTTAAACGCGTCTAATCAATTATGATATTACCCTAATAAAAGTACCATTTTTATGTCCCAAATAGCATTAAAAGAGGTTTTCAATTATAACCTTTAATCACGGTGGGACTATGCATTAACTATGCCAAGCTGAAAGTTAACACCTTTATTAAATGCGACTAATAAAGCACGAAACAACGATTTTAACTTTAACACGATTCATTTTAATTTTATTTCTTTATTTTGCTTTTAGATGTTAATTAAAAAAATTAAATCTCGTTGACGTGTCTTTTTTGTCGTCCAAAATTTCTATATTTAAAATATTTACGCAAAAATTAATTTTCTAATGCTCACTAGAGGGAATTTAAATTTGAGGTCTCAATATTTCTCTCTTGGGATGTGTTTGACGCAGATAATTTCGGTCAAATAATTAACTACACATAATCGTTTTATAAAAATAATTAAAAATCAAAATACATGAGGTATAATAATTGACTGATTCCAGATTATAATAATCACAAAGTCAAAGGAACTGGTTACCAAGTTTCTTAATTAGGAAAATGCATAAGCACCCCTTAATCTATAGTCGGATTTTTAATTATATATTTTATTTTTGCGGGATCCTAGTACCTCTAAACTATTTTTAGATGGAATTATTGTACCATCTAAAAGAGAGTGTATGCCAAGGAGAGTGAGAAAGAGAGAGAATAGTGAAAATTTATTTTTATAAAATATAGGAGTACTATTTTTTATTTTTTATTTTCTCTTGTTTTTCTTTTTCTTTTCCTTTTCTTTCCTCCAGTTTTGTTGCTTATAGATTGGCCGGAAATTAGCTCCGGCATTCTCCATATTTTCCGGCGAGATCGAGTTGAAGATTTTATTCTTTTCTCTCCATATTTTACTATAATTTATAGAAGATTACTGCTATTTCTAATCTCTTCACTCACCACGTACAAATTTATAATTGCAATTGCTTCTTACAGAAAGGAATAAAAAAATCTCGTCCCGATATTAATTTCCGATTAAACTCGGAAGAAGCCCACAAAAGACTGAACAAGAAAAAGGTTTTTGATTATTATTTGTCTATTTTTTTAATTAATCAAATTTACATAGAAGAAAGAACAAGGAAGAAGAATTTGGTTATTGATTTTTGATTGCTAGAAAGTTTTCTAGGAGCTCGCCATTTTTCTACCAGCTTCTTCAACCAAAAAAATTTCGCTGCTTCTTTTGTGGGTTTGGGAGAAGGTGGGATGTGTGAAAAGGAAAAAAGAATTTTAAGAAATACAAAAATGAGTTGGAAAAGGAAGTAGATGGGACAAAAATAAGAAAAAAATAATTTTAGTGAGAAATACATATGTGAGGTGCGTGTATTTTGCCACCAAGCAACAGATGTGGTAGTGACATTTCAGGATGATACTAATTCTATTTAAAAATAATTCAGGAGTAAATAAAACTCCCCAAAAATAAAATATATAATTGAAAATCCGATTATAAATCAAGAGATACTTATGCATTTTCCATTCATAATTTGGTAATCATAACCAATAACATATACATAAGGTAGTGACATTACTATAAAAAATCATTCTCTAACTATTTGTATTTTGCCGTGTCACACCGACAATATCAAGTCAAACCATATTGTCATGAAATTATTAGACTAAGGATACAATCGAAAATATTTACTTTTTAAAATTTTAATGGAATAAGGAGAGAAAGAAAAATAGCAAGAATTAAAACTCGCACTTTTCTTGAGCCGGTGTTTATCGAAAATAGCCTTTTAATTTTCAAGAAGTGGAAATAGCCTCTTACATAAATGCAGGATAAGCCTGACCCTTGTGGTCCGGTCTTTCTTCAAATTTCGTGTATAGCATGAGCCTAATGCACCGGAATGACCTTTTTTATTTCATTTTTTGAAATTGAGACTCGCACGGTACCACAAAAGAACATATACGGGGATGAAATTATTTTATTCTTAATCAGACTTCTCAAGCTGAACCCTGAAATTAAGAAACTTCTAATCAAAAGCATTTCCTTTTAAGGATCGCAAATTTAAATTAGTGGAGCCGGTAAGCTTCAAATTCTATTATATTTTTCTTAAAATCGGCTGGTTCAAAATAATGGTGTCTTTTTAATTATTTATTTTCTCTTTAATTATTATTAATTAAGGAGATATAATCAAGATATGAGAATCACCTAGAAAATGGGGTGGAGTAAACGGACAGCCCAAATCTAGGACTACCTTTCGTTTTGTAAAAGACAAATCCACAAACAGTTACAAAACCAACTTTTTTCAATCTGAAAAAAATCTCGTTAAGATGAGAAAAAGAATATAACTTTCTGCTATATTCATATATCAAATATCCAGAAATTAATCGTGATCCATTCTTTACTCATCTTGCCTATTTTATTTTTCCTCTAGTTGGTTCAATTTTTTTTATTTAAAAAAAATCGAAAATATTGATTTTTCCAATCAACATTCACATTTCTTTGAATCTTCTAGTGGGTTCCTTTCTTTTTTTTCCAATTCTTTTATTGTATTTTTCAGTTTATGTTGCTCTTTGGCTTGTGTTTTTTTTTGAAGAATGAGCATGTCTTGATTTTTGTTGAAGAGGAAGACAAAAAAAGATGGGTAATTCTTGAATGGATGAATTCTTGTGGATTTGTCAGACTCTTCTCTGCTGGAAATTAGGTAAACTCAAATTCCTCAGCTCTGTTTTTGCAGCGATCACTTTTTATATAAGAATACATATTCATGTAAATGGTCCTTTACCTTCTTTTTTTTCCTTTTGTTTTTGGTGGTTTTTTTTTTNGGGGGAGGTTGAGGGGGGGGAGGAGTGTTGGGGGATTGCTGGATGAAACTGATATATGGAGGATTTGAGACTTGTCAAGCCTGGAAAATGATGTGAATTTGGATCTCAAATTACTTTCTTTTACATTTTTACATTTTTGGAAATTAAATTTGGATCTGATTTTTGAACGGGAGCCTTCGCGTAACTAGTAACATTGTTCCATGTTACAAGGAGGTCACGGGTTTAGGTTGCTTACAACCGTCCAATGTGAAAACAACCTCTTACAGAAATACAGGGTAAGGCTGCGTACAATAGACCCTTGTGGTCCAGCCCTTCTCCGGACCCCGCGCATAGCGGGAGCTTAATGCACCATTTTTACTTTTCATTTTCATTTTCATTTTCATTCTGTATAGTGTTTGCTTGAGATGAATTTAAATGGGGATTATGGTCGTTGAGGTTGATCTCGACTTGTTTGAGACTAAGGCGTTGTTCTTGTTTTTCTTGGATGACACTAAATTGGTTAAAATACCAAAATGGATTATGATTGTGATCATAGATAGAGTTTGAATTGTGATCAATCTTTTCTTTTGTGTAATCTGCTAATTGATTCTTCTGTTATGGCAGAAAACGCGTGGCTAATTTCCTAGTTTGATGGCTGAAAGTTTTGTCATGTCTCAACTTGATGTTGCTTCCTTGAAAGAAACACTATGTGTTCAACAACAGCTTCTACAGAAGCTATACAATGAGTTGGATGAGGAAAGAGAAGCCTCCTCTAGTGCTGCTAGCGAGGCATTATCGATGATTTTGCGTCTCCAAGGAGAAAAAGCTGCGGTAAAAATGGAAGCGGAGCAGTACAAGAGATTGGCTGAGGAGAAAATGTGTCATGCCGAGGAATCATTAGCTATTTTCGAGGATCTTTTCTATCAAAAGGAGATGGAGATTGCTGCTTTGGAATATCAGGTGCAAGCTTATCGGTATAAGCTATTGAGCATGGGGTGTGCAGATCCCGGGGTCGGTGAATTTAAATATCCTGAGAATTTGTTGCAAAGAAATGAGACTTTAGCCGGAGAAATGAATCTCCAAGCTCTTGGAAGACGTAACTCCGCCCCTCCTATTCCTCTGAAATTTGCTTGTCCAAAGAAGGGTGGTATGGAAATAGATGAGTCAAGTTCAGAAAGAGATTCGAATTCGAAAACAGTGGAGGAACACGTAGGGCAAGAGATGAATGAGCAGCAGTCTGATACGGAGAAGAAGACTGATATTTCCACGACGGGAAGTATCAATTCTTATTGGCAACAAATTCGGAAGTTGGATGAACGAGTGAAAGAGATTACAGGAGTTAGCTATGCGAACTTGAGGAGTGAAACGAGGTCGCCTTCACCACTTTCTCAAAGAAGCATTAAGATAAGCAAATCAGAAAATGAAATGTACCAACCTAAGTTCCAAGGAAGCAAATCAGAAAACGACACACTTGCTGATTCCGGTTGTTCTCCGAATATTCTTGATGTATTTGAAGTACCTCGAGTGGAAAAGAATACAATCGACATTGGGTTGCCTCCTAAACATGACGGCAAGATGATTTTGCATAATGATGAAAGGCTTGACAGACCAGATTCTGCTCAACAAGAGGCAGTAAAACCGTCGCTTAAAGACGAAACCGATTTGCTAAAGAAGTACTTTGTATCTGCGCAGCGTGAGAACAAGTTACGAAGAGCAAGTGAAGGTGCTGCTATTACCTGTCATTTGGCAATATCTCGCCCTACAACCAGCGTATTGGAAACTGGTGAGTTTCATCAGCTCAATCGAACATCTGAGATAGTTGAAATTGGTAGAGAAGCGACAAGACAAGAAACAGCTCGAGAAGAAGAGCTGAAGTTGTTATATGATATTAAGGAGCAACTAAATTTGATGCACTATGAAATACAAAGTTTGAAAACCGACAAGCTCCCCCCTCCAACTGATGAACCATCCTTACTTCCTCTATCAGAGGTACTGCCCTTTCTTCTAATTACAGTTAATCGTCTTCAGTCGCATTACTTGTGAAAATGTTAATAACATGCATACCATTTTGGACAGGCAATGATTCACTTTTGGATCTGACTGATCGATCAAAAACTTCTGAGCGCCAGCATCCAACAGGAAATAACCTTGGCTCTTACATAATCAAGATGCTGCTATTTGTTGACGTTAGTGGTTACTGTGACTTCTGAACAGTGAGTAGTTTTGGTGTTATTTTGTGGTTGTGAAGAGATTGATTCCATTGTAAATTGATCATATAGAGTGTACAGAAATGTATAGCCTGCATCTTATCAACTTAGTTGTATCAAGAGAGGAGTGTTTTCGCATTTGTTATATCCTGTTCATGGATTATGATTTTAACATCGGGTTTTTGTTTTGTATATTTGAAATTCTGATTTGAGTATTGGAATGAAAAGGAACCAAGTGGAGCATTATAGTTATTGAGGATTCATATTACCAGTGTTCCGGAAATCCGATAAAATTGGAGTGATACAGAGAAAATTAGCGTGGCCCCTGCGCAACAATTCATATAGCTGACCTCAACTAGTTCGGAGTTTGAGGTGTAATTGTTATTGTTGTTGTAGTATTTGATGCTCTAATTTGCAATGTTAGTCCAAAATGTAAATAACTGGTATAAATACTCTACCATTTTTATGCCTTATATCCTTCGCATTTCAGCCCCATACTTCTTTGATATCCCTTTTCCCTGATGAAAGAAAGTGACACATGCTTGGCGAGGTTTTCCCAAACTTTACGGTCATGACTTTATTTACCATTTCTTTTTTATTGAAATTGAGTTGCTGCAGCGAAATAACTTAGATAGTTCAAGTCTTGATGGTGAGTGGTATCCCCCATACCGAGAAACTTTTCATAGGAGGAGATTTCAATGGCCACATTGGAGCGATGTTTGGGGGTATGATGATGTACATGATGGCTTTGGTTTTGGAGATTGAAACAGAAGAGGAACGTCTCTGCTGGACTTTGCTAGAGCATTTGATTTGGTGATAGCAAACTCGAGTTTCCCGAAGAAGAAGGAGCACTTGGTCACCTTCCGGAGTTCGGTGGCCGAGACTCAGACTGATTATTTACTTTGCAGGAAGTCCGATAGAGGGCTTTGGGATTGCAAAGTCATCCCGAGTGAGAACCTCTCGACCCTTCATAGGCTCTTGGTCATGGACCTTGAGATCACGGGAAGAGGAGTAAGAGAGCGATGTATAGCCAACATAGGATAAAGTGGGGAGCTTTGAAGGAAGCTAAAGCGCAGGATTTGGGGGTCAAGCCGGTGACATGGGGGCTTGGAGGAGTAGTGGGGACGCAACCGCTGTGTGGAGCACGACTATGCAGTGCATTAGGGAAGCCGCGAGAGAGGTATTGGGGGTCTCAAAGAGTTACTCTGGTAGTCACAAGGGAGATTGGTGATGGAATGGAGAGCTGCAAGGAAAAGTGAAAACCAAGAAAGCAGCGTATCTGAAGCTAGTGAAATGTGTAGTCGATGAGGAGAAGAGGGAGAATAAGGAGCATTATAAGTTGGCTAAGAAAGAGGCAAAGCTAGCAGTTATGGCGGTCAGGACTGCAACTTTTAGTTGTTTGTGTGAGGAACTTGAGGGCCGAGGTGGGGATAAGAGGTTGTTCAGGTTAACCAAGGCGCGAGAAAGGAAGGCGTGTGACTTGGACCAAATGAAGTGCATCAAGGACGAAGAAGGTAGAGTTTTGTTGGATGAGGGGCTTATCCGTAGGAGATGGTAGACCTACTTCCATAGTCTCTTGAATGAGGAGGGGGACATGAGCAATGTATTGGGTGATGTGGGACTCTCCGGGAATCGTTGTGACTTTGAGTATTGTAGGCGGATTAGAGTTGATGAAGTTGAGAGGGCCATGTGTAAGATGAGCAGGGGCAAAGCGACCGGGCCAGATGAAATCCCGGTGGAGTTTTAGAAGAGTGCGGGCAAGGCAGGCTTGGAGTGGCTCACTAGGTTATTTAATGTTATTTTTAGAACGAATAAGATGCCTGAAGAGTGGAGGTGGAGCACGATGGTTCTTGTATACAAGAACAAGGGTGATATCCAAAATTGCAATAACTATCAGGGTATCAAGCTAGTTAGCCATACTATGAAAGTTTGTGAGAGAGTGGTAGAACTAAGAGCGAGAAAGAGTGAGTCTATTTCCGAGAACCAGTTTGGGTTTATGCGGGGCGTTCGACTACAGAAGTCATCCACCTTGTTAGGAGATTGATGGAGAAGTATAGGGAGAGGAAGAAGGACTTGCATATGGTGTTCATCGACTTAGAAAATGCGTATGATAAAGTTTCGAGAGAGGTTTTGTGGAGATGTTTGGAGGCTAGAGGTGTACATGTTGCCTACGTTAGGTTGATTAAGGACATGTATGATGGAGAAGACCAGAGTGAGGCGGTGGGTGGGGACTCAGACCATTTTTCGGTTATGATGGGGTTTGCATCAGGGGTCGGCACGCAGCTCTTTTTTGTTTGCTCTGGTGATGGTCGTACTGACGCGCCACATCCAAGGGAAGGTGCTGTGGTGTATGCTATTTGCAGATGATATTGTATTGATTGACGAGACACAAGACGGTGTGAACGCACAATTAGAGCTATGGAGGCAGACCCTGAAATATAAAGGTTTCAAGTTGAGCAGGACCAAGACAGAATACTTGGATTGTAAGTTCAGTGGCGAGACTCAAGGAGGGGGAGGGGAGGTGAGGCTGGACTCACAGATCATCCCTAGGAGAGGGAGTTTTAAGTACCTTGGGTCTATTATTCAGGGGAATGGAGAGATTGATGAAGATGTCACATATCGTATTGGGGTAGGATGGATAAAGTAAAGTCTCGCTTCCGGTATTTTGTGTGACAAGAAGGTGACACCGAAACTTAAGGGTAAGTTCTACAGAGTGGTGGTCAGACCAACGATGTTGTATGGGGCTGAGTGTTGGCTAGTCAATCGCTCATGTCCAGAATAGGAAGGTAACAGAGATGAGGATGTTGAGATGTATGTGCAGGCACAACAGGTTAGACAGGTTCAGAAATGAGGTTATTTGCGACAAGGTGGGTGTGGCCCCTATTGAAGACAAGATGCGGGAAGCGCGGCTTAGGTGGTTTAGTCATGTGAGGAGGAGGAGCAAAGATCCCCAGTGAGTAGGTGTGAGAGGTTGACATTGGAGGGCCTACGGAAAGGTAGAGGTAGGCCAAAGAAGAGGTGGGGAGAGGTGATTAGGCAAGCATGGCGCAGCTTCAGCTGACTGAGGACATGACCCTCGATAGGAAGGTATGAAAGTTGAGTATTAGGGTAGTAGAGTAGGTAGTCTAGAGTATTCAAAATAGTAGTATTGGCACGCAGTCACGCATTTTGTTGGTAGTAGGTTTTTATGACTAACCATTGTTTCCTTTCATTGTTGATCATCTTACTGTCTTGTTGTTTCTATTCTGCTTTTATATGACTTTTTGGTACTGTCCCTTCTTGTCTATATTTTTATTAATGTGGTGCTTATGCTTTCTTGAGCCGAGGGTCTATTGGAAATAGCCTCTCTCTATCCTCACAAAGTAGGGGTAAGGTCTGTGTACACAAACCCTTCCCAGACCCAACGGTGTGGGATAATACTGGGTATGTTGTTGTTGTTGTCGTAGTTCAAGTCTTGATGGAATTCAGCATGTCACTGTAGTGAGCTTTGAAGGGAAGCCTTAGAGTAACGGTCAAGTTATCTCCATGTGACCTATAAGTCACAGGTTCGAGCCGTGGAATCAGCCACTGATACTTGCATTAAGGTAGGATGCCTACATCACACCCCCTTGGGGTGCAGTTCTTCCCTGGACCTTGCGTAAACGCGAGATGCTTTGTGCATCGGGCGGCCGCATACTATTATGAGTTTTACTTAATGTCTTCAAAACCATAATATTACTAGGATGGAAATCCTCAAGTACTCAGATTCATAGTATTGCTGCTTTATATAATTTATTCAGAGTGCAGGTTTCTAACGGCACTGTTTTAACTTGTAATCAAGTGGAAGATTCCAAGGTTGAGGCGAAGCCACCTTTGACTACCCTTTTTTTAGAAAATTACTCCGTGTAATAGGTAATTCTGTTATTGTACATGTACTAAATGTCGAGAAAGGGAGCCTTGAAGCAACGGTAAAGTTGTTTTCGTGTTTAAGCCGTGAAATCGGCCATTAAAGCTTGCGTTAAGGTAGACTGCCTACATTACACTTTTGGAGGAACGATCCTTCCCTTGACCCTACGTGAATGTAGGATACTGATACTTTGTGTACGGGGCTGGCCCATTTATACTAAATGTTAAATCCACTTAACTTCTTTGTATATTTAATTCTTTATTTTTTGAATCCTTTTAGAGAAAATTCGGGCTCCGTCACTGTTCCAAGTATGATCGCAGTTGCAGGAGACCAACCGGTACTGTCTTGGCATGCTGATTTTTATATTGCATTTCATGATCAACTAGTCATTGGATTCAGAATTCAATTTATAAAACACAATTACTATTCATTTTACGCCGTTTGCAACATAATTATTCTCAAATGATGTAATAACTGGTCAATTGTCATCTCAGAAATGCACTATTATTCTTTATACTCCCGCCATTCTAGTATAATGACATCATTTTCTTCTTAATCCGTTAAAAAATAGCATATTTTTATTATTTAAAAACAATTAATTTAACACTTTTTATTTTACTTTTAATGTAATTTTTTTTATGGTCATACAAATATTATGGCATGTCTAAGGTCACAAGTTTTAAAAGTTTTATAACTACACAAATAGTATGACATGTTTAAGACCACAAATTTCAAAGATATTTTTTTTTTTAAATTTCGTTCCAATTTAAACAATATCACATAAATTAAAACAGACGGATTGCTTTACGCTGGGGCTGTTCAGAACTGAACCGTAACCGATAATCAAACTGTAAAAGTGGCTCGTTGGCTTATTAGTATCAGGTTATCGGATTAACGGTTGGTGAATGAATTAAAATTTTTATGATTAAGGGTTTATTGGTTTGGGGGCGGATTACTCAATTTTCTTATCGGATAAATCGTTAACCCGTTAAAATTATTATTTGTGTTTTTACACATTATGAAGCAACTTCTTAGTTGATTGAACTTCAATAACAACTAGGAGTGTTCACGGTTCAGTTTGGGTCGTGTTTTTCCTAAAAAGAAACCAAACCAAGTAAGCCGATTTTTCAAATATTGGAACCAAACCAACCAATTAAGTTAATTTTTTTATCGATTCGGTTTGATTCAATTTTTGTCCGTTTTTTTTCTATTTTTTCGATTATTCATTGGTTTTTTCTTAAATGTGAGACATACACTACCAAACGCATATTCCGGCTACTACATTTTTAACGTAACACTATCAAATCAATTGCTCTTTAAGAAATCTATCATTTACCAAGATATATTGACGATAATTGAATCAAATAATGGTGAATAATTAAAGTACTCAATTAAAAGTTGATTATTTTTAACATGAAATAAATTCTTGTACTTAGCAAAGAAAACTACGAATCAAAGTAGAATGTAAAGGCAATGAATTAGATTATTATAATAGCATAGAACTAGACTAAAAATATAAATGACTAATATGTGCCATAAAATTTTAGAAACTTTATATAAAAATATACATATATATATATATAGGTGTAATAATAAATTTAAATAGCTACTTTATAGTCGGTTTGGTTCGGTTTTTTCTGGTTATTTTTTGATTAAAACCAAAATCAAATCAAATTTGATCGGTTTTTAAAATTCAAAACCAAAATCAACCCAAACCTAAAAAGTATCGGGCTTTTTGGTCGGTTTGGTTCGATTTTCGGTTTGATTTGGTTTTTGAGTTTTTATGAACACCCCTAATTATAACTTGTTGTCATCACAATTTGTTTTTGAGGTAGCACTAGGCAGATCTAGATAGTTCTAGATACCGTTCTGCTCAAATGAATCATTTAACTTGGTAACTGAAGCAAAACTATATCCAGAATTGATGTTAATTGAACTTCAATTACTGGTTAAGGATTCCCAATTTGTATTTTAGCTTGCTTATCGTAAAAGAATTAAAGAAGAAGAAAAAATTGCCATTAACAATCAGAGCTTCATTAGCCAATTGGAGTGTTACTACGATTGGATTTTCTATCTATTCTTTACGATTTTGCTTACTTAAGTAATTTTTATTATTGATTTAATTTAGTCGATAAATCGCTCAATAATCGCTAATTCAATATCGATCCGTAGAATATCTTATTGGGTAGTTAGTGGATTAATACATTTACAAACCGATAACCGATAAATCGAACCGTAAAACATAAATATCAGCCCGATAATAAATGGTCAATTGTTAGTTTCCTACTTTTTGGCAGATAAAGGTACCTCAAAAGAGAAATAGAAAGATATCGGTGTGCATAAGAGATGTACTGTTCTGACATAAGACTTTGAAATTTATGTCGAGAATTTCAAAGTAAATTTCAGAAATAAATGTGATTTCTGGTTTATGCTTCAAATAGGTTGATTATTCAATTGCATTTGAGGTCACAGTTATGGCATTCCTCAGCAATGGATTCTAAACACCAGTAATGAATTAAACTCCAGTAATTGGTTCTAATATAGTGATTTATTTCTTTTATTTTTTTAAATTTTTAATTACATTAGAGAGGAAGAGTAGAGAACGAAAAAGAGGATAGTACACTACTAATGAGGTTTGAACCCTTCACTTCAACCGTGAAAAGTGGAGAACTCGCCGAGTAAGCAAGTCTTCAACCCCTTATTTATACTGTATAATTTTTCGATAAAGCATTTAGTTGAACATCCTTTATTGAACTTAGCTCGGCCACTGCTCGTTGGGATAAAAGTTAGGCTTAGTGCTTATATCAATTTTTGTCGAAGTGTTTTTATTTTGATTTTTCACTCGATATCCGATTTGAGGTCTGACTAATCTGTATTTATGCCGGATAATCTCACATTGGATTAAAGTGCTTCCTACCTAATTCAGCACAACCTTTGGTGGAAAAAAATCAGTTTGAAACAAAAGCAAATAATAGAAACAAAAGCATATTAAATCTGTTAATTTTGGTATTAAATTTTATAAAGAGATTAAATAAATTAATACTAAATTAACAATGTTTATTTTGCGTTTGAAAAAAGATTAATCTCCATAAAGAAATCCGCATTAACTTATATAATATTTGTTTTTTTTGTTTGCCTTATAACCAATGTATGCATATAAGTTATACAGAAGTATATATATTATTTTATGCGTGATTGAATATGGAATAAGAATATAAATAATAATAATACATGAATTAAAAATATTATAATGACAAAACTAACCCTCATATAGTGAGCAAAGTTTTTATTTTGCTAAAAGGTATTCAAATATTTAACATTGTACATTATATACTAAAATATAATGTATCAAACTAAAATATTCAAAGAAATAATCCTACGTTACAATTCTTGCATTACTATCCCGGAAATGTGTAATGGTTTTCATAAAATGATTAAGAACGAAGACCATTAGAAAAAGATAATATTTGTGAATGCTTTTAGCTAACACCTATTAATTATTTAATCATGCTTATCATCTTTTTGATAATTCAATATCAAAATCACTATTTCCACAATGAATCATTCACCTTCTATCATCAACCAAAAACAAATGCAGTAATAAGGGTAAAAAAGTTACATAATTACATTTAAAAAGGTAGTTTTGGAACAAGAATGAGAAATATGTAACAAAATTATATCCACACACATGCTTTGTGTCAAAGCTCATAATTAATGTTGCTGAAGCGGCAAATTTGACGTCCAATATCGATAAGCACATTTAAAATGGACTCACACAGTCTTGTCATTGAACTGTTCCCTCCTACCAAAGATCACGACAAGAATAGAGGAACCAATGTTGGTAATAGAAAAAAAAGATTATAAACTAGTGATTAGTTAACTTACAAATCATCCATGAAGTAAGTAAGGTTTCCCAGCTCGCTACACAAGCTGTGATAAGTTGTATCCATGCATGTTTGTCATAACATAAAGTTAGTCGATTTATTGATTTTTTTGCTATGATGATTTATCAAGAATATTCAATTGTATTTAAGCCAAACAACAAAGAGAAGTGACTTTTGTCCGGACAAACTTACATATTTTTTTTAGCTCTTCATCATTGTCGCGCCCTGTTTTTTCGCGAAAGCAAGCTTCGACGTGTGACAACTCTTTTAAATGGATATTGAAAGAGAAGAGTCATCACCTAACGATTTTTAATGTGCGTTTGGATACCTATTTACGAATAACTCTGTTTGACTAGCCCGTGTCACCAAAGATCGGGTAATGGCTCAAATTACCTCAAAGAGAAGGTGTTAGGCATTCTTCGAGGTCCACAACTATGGGTCCCGGCCGAACTTTAAACTATGTGGATTATGTAATTAGACTAGGTGAGCAAATAAATAAAAGAAAATTTAGAAGTCGGAAAGTCTTATTATAACTCATGAGAATCTATACAAAATCTTAATGACTACAAGGATATAACTACATTGATCTATGTTAAATGACTAAGTGTAAATAACGAGTTCATAAAGAAAGGAGGGAGGGGTCCTAAGTTTTTTAGCCTGAAGGATCACCTCGTGCAACGTAAATAATACTTCGCAACTCCCTTAAGGTAGGGGTTGCTCATATTATTCAGCGGGCACAGACTATCGTCTCCTGCTACCCAATTACTATGTTGAGGTTGTTACTTAAGGCGCTCTAATTCAATTCTAGATCGTACCCTATGCGTGCACTATCTGTCCCGTACCTATGGTCCAGGAGGCTTTGGACCTCTATTTGGGTGGTTCTAGACTTCGCTTAGGATGCTCAAAATGATAAAACTAGCGCACATTCAAAAAAACACGTAGGACTACACATAAGTACAACTAAATGCTCAAATTAACCTCCACACACAAACAACAAGTGCACGTGGGCAGTTAGGCAGTAGACAATTTTGGACGCAATAGACATGGTTTCTATGGGATTCAGATTTCCAGCGTGATACATGCAGGATGCAACTCTAAACTAACGAATTTGCAGATTAAAGGTATTACAAACCTATAGGCATGACATCTACATGGTTTATGTAATAAAACAATGAAACGATCTCAGAATTCCGAATTTTCAGTGTTGATGTTATATACATATGTGTCGAGAAGGTGACAGTATCCTATAAACAGGTTTTCTAATAGTTGATAACTATTCTTGATTTTATAACACTTTACTCATATAGGCATGTTATCTAGGCGGGGCAGTGTAATGAAGACAACAGAAGTAGTTGATTAAAAGATTAGGGTCCTATAGTCATGATATCTAGATGGGTAGTGCACTAAAAATAATAGAAGCAATAGACCCATTGATTATTTGAAGTCCTATAGGCATGGTTTCTAGGTTGACAAAGTAAAGCATGCGTTAATGCATCCTATAGGCATGCTGTCTGAGTGTGCACAATAGTAGACCTGGGAACAATTATGGCAAATACTCAAACATGCTTTAAACAATTGAGTGAAATGTGTGCGATTTCCTATAAGCATGCTTTGTATGAGTGTGTAGAAATAGAGCATGTCAAACAAAAATAGAAACAAAGCATGTAGACCCTATAGGCATGTTTTTTCTACCCTTTTATGCAAAATAGAATATACCTGTTCCTTCCC
This sequence comes from Nicotiana obtusifolia, assembly GCA_002018475.1. Lineage (NCBI taxonomy): Eukaryota > Viridiplantae > Streptophyta > Magnoliopsida > Solanales > Solanaceae > Nicotiana > Nicotiana obtusifolia. Next base: position 13,378 of record MCJB01051169.1, on the reverse strand, counting down.
AATTTCATTAATCTCCCCCATCATTTGCTTACAAAATTATTACAGGACCGGATAATGAATACGATAACAAACCTGACACAAAGGAATAATTGTAGGCCTGGAAATAGACCCCAAACAAAATAACCCAGTACCAACTGGGCCTTCAATAGACGTCTTCAATATAAATAGCAGACCCAGACACAAACATATCTCAAACAAGAGAGCGTGTCCACTTGCACGGCCCAAAGGTCACACATGTACTCATACCAAACCCAACAGTTACAGATCATCTTCTCGACCAAACAAATTAATGGAACACATATGAAAATAATCCTGAAGCATTGCTTCATAGAGGCAGGACTATATGACAACTAGTTGGATTTGCGTAAGACATATTGATGTTTCAGAAACAAAGCGACATAATTGATTGAGTCAAAAATATAAATTAAAAAAAAACTAGGGAAGTCAGCAGGACTCCTCTTCAACAAGGGAAGTTTTATACATGGGACAACATGGGTTCATGCGTGAGCAATTATTCCACAAAAGAATGAGAGTAGCATGCTAAATACAGTCAAAAACTTGAAAACTTCGTAGACTTGTCTACTTAGGATGACCATATACAACGTCAAGTTCCAGAAATCAAGCATAATCTAGGATTAGTCAAGGCTTTAGCTAAAATACTTAACATGCGAATCTGGCAGATTCATAGACAAGCACAAGTGGGAGATACAATAGAATGTCTAACATGAGAGCCTAGTGAGAGTAGCATAACAAGTTCATGAGCAAGTACTAAGTTGAATGAGACAACTTCAACATGCTGAGTATCAGTTATAATACCAAAGTTCAGAAACAATATTAGAACTCATGATAGGTGAAAATATATCAATTCCAGATTAACATGACACTAAGTCTCTATCACAATATAGGAGAATGGGCTAGATATTGCATCTCCTTCTAAAGGTCTTAAGCAATATTAAAGAGCACTGGATTGAACAAATCAGAGAGCACATGTTAAGTAGAGAGAAAGCATGTTTGACTAGTCAACAGGATCAAAAGAAAACTCTAGGAAAGCATTAAATTATACATAAACGATTTAATATGAATTAAGACATATTTTAGGTGTAAGTTGGTTTATCACAAGAACCCAGAATAGGGTAGAAGATAAACTCAAGACAAGCACCAGATGTAAGCATTCAGACACGCACAAATACACCAGGCTAAACATGCTTAAGAAAGCTAGAATTAGAGTTAGAATTTAGGCTAATTTGGATGCTAGAAAAATATAATCATGAGAATAATTTCAGAGCAAATAGGACTGCAAACAGAGATGACATAGTAGCATATTAATTCACAAAAGTCTCAATGTCATAAACATACAGAACAATAACATAAACGAATAGAGACTGAAACTACAAAGGCCAAAGGCACTTACCAGTTTCAAAATAACGAACAAGCAAATGAGAAAAGCACTTTCCAAAGGTAAGTTAATTAACAGTAGCAAAGAGCAGTAGAATCTCAAAATTCCAGTACGTCAGAGTTCCCAAGGGTTTCGAATGAACCCCGGGCAGTACTCGCACTGAGAAAGAACACAATCGAATTCGACTGAAACAGTACATAGATGACAAACTCTGTTTGAAGAAATTTAAAAAAAAAAAAAAAGAAGGAAAAAAGTAAAAAAACAAAAAAAAAGGTCAATTTAAGTACCTAACCAGAAAGGAATGGAATTCGAAAAGTTAAAATCCTCAAAATAAAATCTAAACAATTGGAGAAAGTGAAAAAAATCACACACAAAAAAGTAATGTTAGTGAGGCAGAGATTAGAATAAAATAATTAAGTATTTGAGTGAAACCACTATTTGAATAGTTGAAATAGAAATATTTGAGAACGAAATGGCTAACAAAAGACCAAGTTACACAATCCAGACTATTTTCAAATATTTGTCGTCAACTTTTTTTCCTCTAAGAAACGAGGGGGAAAAGAAATGAAAAGCTAAAACAGAATTTTATACTTGTTTTTAAGCAAGTTAATAAGACTATTTTTCCTAAGAAAGGGAAGGGAGGGGAGCTGAGTTTTGGGAGTTATTTTCTTGTTGTTTTTATCTTTAAAAAACTACGGTGTTTACTTTTGGCTTCGGATAGCAATTAAATTTGTACGTGATTTTAAGGACACATGATTTGATTTGATACAAATAATGAAGAATAAAATAGAGATTAAAGCCAGTAAATAAATTGGAAAAAAATGCAAACCACAAGCCTTGAATAGTCTTGACTTTGATTGATTTCCCCAAGATGAATAAGTATGAACCAAACGAATAAAGAGATAATAAAACAGACTTCTTTTCTATAATTTGATAATTGTTTCATGAGATACTTTTTTACAACTGCATTGCCCCTTTATATAGAGGGCGGATAATTCTTATACGAGGCAAGAATCTATTTACAAGGTAAAATATCCCTTTGATTTACTGATTTCAACAGTCTTGTTGATTGATGCCGTGATTCCCGCCGAGATATTTACATATCACGGGATTTTCAGTCCTTTCGTTACGCAGATCTGATAATTTTACCCTAGGACATTTCCCATAATCGACCTCTCAAACTCATCTCGGGTATCACGGCTCCGTGTTCCGATTCGATGTTGTTCGGTCTCGACCTTCAATCTCTGATACGTCAACCTCGATTTATCGAGCAGTAGTTACGATTGATACCAACTGAATAAACTCGAGCCCGATTTGTCTACACACAAGTGGTCCGAGTTCGACCCCATACATACGGAAAAGGGTCATATTTACCGATCTACTTTCGAAATAAGACCCACTTCATTAGAACCGTCAATATGAGCTTGGTCCGCTGGTCCGGTCCAATCCATTCCGTGATTTAATAAGGTTGGACTACGATTTTTGAAACTCATTTAAAAATGAGACTTTTAAATCCGGTCTAAGTAAGCTCGTGGCCCATGAGGTTTTATCGAGGCTGGGTTGGGCCGGCCCGTAGATTTAATACATATATTTAATTAAAAATATAAAATATATAGATGATTTGTTGGGGTTGAATATGCCATGAGCACCTTAAAAATATTTTTGATTAGTTTGTTTGAGCATTAATGAATGAAATAGTGTCCTTGTTTTTTTTATTTTATAGTAATCTATTAAAACAATGTCAAAAGTGATTAAGTGATTAACTTTATAGTAATATCCTCTATATATATATATATATATATATATATATTTCTAGTGTCTGGTTGTTAAAAGATTTATTCTTTTTTTAATTAGATGAAATTCATATTTCTTACCGATATTCTAACTCTTAACTTCATATTACTTGCTCTGACACTTAAGTTTTATATTAATATTTATTAGTTAAAGATTTCACCTAACACTCGTTGATTTGCTAAGAATATTATTAATCTTTAATTTATATTTTTTCGGAAAAATATTCTTAAACTAATACTTTTAATAAAATAATACTTTCAATACTCAAAAATTATTTTTAAATAAAACTTTTAATAAAAAATATTTTACATGAAAAATAGTTTTAATCTTTTTAATCCTTTTACAGCTTGGAGATGCCTGGAGGTGAAGCTGTGACAGTAGCTTATATTAGGGCGATAAAGGATTTGTATGATGGACTAAGACTCGGGTTAGGACTGTGGGAGGTGACTCAGAGCCTTTTCTGGTGGTTATGGGATTACACCAAGGATCTGCGCTCAGCCCGTTCTTATTTGCCCTGGTGATGGACGCACTGACACACCATATTCAAGGGGAGGTGCCATAGTGTATGTTGTTCGTTGATGATATAGTTCTGATTGATGAGACGAGAGGCGATATTAGTGAAAGATTGGAGGTATGGAGGTAGGTCTTGGAGTCTAAAGGTTTCAAGTTGAGTAGGACCAAGACGGAATATTTGGAGTGCAAATTCAGCAATGTGTCGGGGAAAGTGGACGTGGAGGTGAGGCTTGACTCGCAAGTTATCCCTAAGAGAGAGAGTTTCAAGTACCTAGGGTCAATTATCCAGGGAGATCGACAGGGATGTCACGTACCATATCGGTGTGGGGTGGATGAAATGGAGGTTAGCATCTGGAGTCCTGTGTGACAAGAAGGTGCCACTGAAACTTAAAGGTAAGTTCTATAGAGCGGTGGTAAGACCAGCTATGTTGTATGGGGCTGAGTGTTGATCAGTCAAGAATTCTCATATCCAAAGGATGAAAGTAGCCGAAATGAGGATGTTGAGATGGATGTGCGGGCACACTAGGCAGGATAAGATTAGGAATGAAGATATTCGTGAGAGGGTGGCGTGGCTCCCATGGATAACAAGATGCGGGAAGCGATGCTTAGATGGTTCGGGCACGTGCGGAGGATGAGCCTAGATGCCACGGTTAGGAGGTGTGAACGATTGGCTTTGACAGGTACGAGGAGAGGTAGAGGGCGGCCTAAGAAGTATTGGGGCGAGGTGATCAGGCAGGGCATGGCGCAACTTCAGATATTGAAGGACATGGCCCTGGATAGGGAGGTGTAGAGGCCGAGCTTTAGGGTTGTAGGTTAGAGGGTAGTTGAGCATTTTTTCCTCGTTGTTCCGGCTAGTCTGATAGTATTTTATCTAGGACTGCTAGCGGTTTTTGTTTCATCACACTATTTTATTTTTATTTTTAATTTTTATTATTACCATTATTATTGTCCTTCCACTTATTTGTTGTCTCTTACCGTGCTAATATTATTTATCTGGTTTCTGTTGTTGTTACATATCTTTTGTCTCTGAGCCGAGGGTCTCCCTGAAACAATCTCTCTACCCTCCGGTGTAGGGATAAGGTCTGTGTACACTCTATCCTCCCCAGACCCTACCAGTGGGAGTATTACTAGGTTGTTGTTGTTGTAATCCTTTTACAGCTTGTTCTTTCTTGATCATGATTAGGGGTGGCAAACAAGCGGCTCGGGGCGGGTCGGATATGAGTTGATCGAAAACAGGCAATGTAAAAATGAATAAATTATTTGACTCGACCCATATTCATTACAGATAAAAGAATGGGTTAGCCGGCGGATAATATGAATATTTATATTATTTACATTTTCTTGAATATGATTCTTAATTTCTAGTCTCTCAATTCTCAAACTTGAGGAACCCCCAATTTGAGTCGTCGTAAAAATTAAACTCATTGATTATTCATGTTTTAAGTGGATAATATAGATTTTATTCACATTTAACCCAATTTTAATAAATTCATTATCTAACCTATTTTTTAGACCACTAAACATGATCTTTCTAACAATGAGACATTTTAAGGCTATACGGCTATTTGGACATGCAACCAACCAAATGAATCCTTTTTGCTGTGAAAAGTCTTGACCAGTATTAAAATGGTTCTTTAGTTCCATTCATTTCTTTGCAATGTAATTAGCATATCATTATTTAAATAGAACAACAGGGCCCTCTTAATTAACACTAATACTTTTGGTGTTATCTGACAAATCATATCTTGCATAGTCGAATTGCACTTAATTATAGGATCCTATCCGCCTAACATTAATATTAAATGTTAAATTTTTTAGCTACTATAAGTGGAAAGTTGGTATTACCAAACTCACTATATCAAAATTAACCAATGAAGTTCACCAATAAATTCTATGATTGCAAGATCAGAAGTATTGTCATTAGCAGGTCAAGAATGACACTCTTAGGGCTCGTTTGGTACGAGGGATAAGGAATAATTAAACTCGGAATTAAATTTAAAATGTATTTATTCTAAGTTTGATTGAGATAAAATCGTGATATAACTAATTCCGGGATTAATTATTCTGAGATTGTTGTATTTTTTTTATTATTATCCCTGAAAATAAAATAACTAATCCCGAAATAATTAATCATGGGATAGCTTGTTTCCCAACTAAACGACCCCTTAAATTTTGTCATCCCTGTTCTCCAAAGATATTAGAGGGGAAAAAATTAATTAAGTGAACTTGGAGAGGTTTCAAAAAGCTTATTTTATACAATCTTGAGAAAAGAAAAAGAGTGGAAGCACCAAATTGTGCTCTTTCTTTTTTTCTTTTTTTGGTTTGGCAACCTAGCCTTCTTAAAGTTTTTTCTTTTTCTTTAACTTCTTGAGGAAAAATTGAAGAATAAAATAGCTGCTTACCTAAATCATACCCGAGTTACATATAATTAAGAAGATTGTTCGAATGAACAATACGTAAAGCTTCGTAAGTATTGAACGTTAATTTGGATTAATTAAGCCTTAAAGAAGCGTTTAATATAATCCCAAAGTATAAAAAGATAGGATCCTCCTTAGTCTTTTTTATATAACATTCTCGGGTGTCTTCTGTCTGATAGGTTGATTGCCTCTCTAGATAGCGACTAGCCCAGTTATGAAGCTAGGAACACACTGCCATGTCGACACTCTCTTTAAAAAGTGAGACACCGTCTTTCATAAGAGAGAAAGATCTCTTTGTCATGCCTCAGAGCCGTGTTCATCACGAGGAGTTTCATAACATAAGAATGTAGCCTACGATCGACATAAGACTTTTTCGGTTAATATAGTCTAATGAGAAAGCATATGTACACATTTGTAGTTGCAATAAGTTGCGGCCCTATCACCTAATTCGCTCCAACAAATAGGTATGGGTTTATAGTCAAAGAAATTTTGTCTCTTTCATGAACACATCGGACAACAGCGCTTTTAGGCGTTCCATCGATTCACTCTGCGTAAATTGACTCACAGCAAAAAAACTTCCACTTACAGTCGATCGTATTTTTTACATGATTTTTCATTACTCATGCCAGTATTTTCACTTCTGATATCTCCAGGTCTTATCACCAAAAACTTTTCCCAATTGACAGAACGTTCAGCTACTGAAACTTAAAAAAGCAAGGTTTAGGGTTTGGTGCTTCAGTGAATCATTTGAGCTCTGATATATTTTTTATGCCATGGAACTAGACCAGTAATGAGCTATTATGCGTTCTTCAAAGGATGGCTGCTTCCAAGCCCACACGGGAGTGGCGAGGTCGTTGTGATATATGGATAAAATTACAGAGTTGGTTCAAGATGCTTAGGAAGTGCTAAAGTATTGAAAAATTGGGAAAAAAGAACCAAAAGTAGCTACACATGCACGTTTGAGATTCGGATAGTGTAATTGCTCCATCTCAATTATATCTAATTCCACAATGATCAAGTAATTAGCTCACCAAACAAATAATTTAAAATTATATAATTACACTTAATTACACCCAAATTCAGTTACAAAGTATCGTTAATATTATATCAAATTCAGAAACAAATATAGGAAATATGGATAGAGGTGGGGATTGAGCGACCGCCTATGCCGATTTCAGAGCCATCCGGAACCTGAACTGGCACCACCAATCGAGTAAGCGGGTTGCTGATTCTCTGTAGTGTTTTGGGTTTGCTTTTGTTGAAGTTAAGGCCTTAAAGGGTGCACTATAAGCTTTTTGACATTTGAATATTTTATTTTATTCAGTATAAATTTTTAATATTTCGATATTTAATACGATGTTTAATTTTTAATAAGATATTACAATACCAAATATCATACTGAAATGCACGGTTACATACAAAATATATGTGTACTTAATAAATCCAAACATAAGAGGGGGCTAAACTTCAAACAAGCGCCTTGAAACAATTATTCGCTTAAAGTCAAACTTTAATAAGCGGTTTGAATTTATACAATAAACTTTTTATGTATTTTTATCTAAACTTATTTATTATAATGGTGTTTCAGCCATTTTGTTTATATTTCTACCGTTCCCAAAAACTTATGTAATGTTTTAAGACAATATTCAAGATTAACATAATATTATTTAAAGTTGCCATCACCTTGTCAACAACAATTCCAAATAGTTTTATACATTCAGATACTATAATATATTTTGAAGTGAAAAAATTAATTTGGTCTACTTGGAGAATTCAATTTTTTAGGCGTAGCAATTGCTTTAATGGTCTTAGGCTGGAGCCGACATACTCATTTTAAATTTGGTAATTGTGATATATGGCTTAATTCTAAAAATATTATGTCTGATATTTTTTGTTGCTATTTTTTTTAAAAAGAAAACAACTATACAAAGAACAAGGATATGAACATATGAATTAAAAACTCAATAGACATATATGAAGTAAAAGCCATGTCAATCAAGTTAAAGTTATTTTAAATTTTGTTATTTTAAAAGATTTTTGCCCGATATCTGATATCAGCTTAAGACCCGATTAATTTGAATTCGCCCCAAAAAATCTTGCTCTGGAGGTAAATATATCCTACCAAAGACAATTCTATTCCGATGCAAAAATATGATTATAAAATCCTATTTTGAAGCACGTGACTAATTTTCTCAAACATTAATCTATTACTTGTCACTTGTCACTTTCACTTGCCACTGCCACTTTGTTAACCTATAAGTTTTTATAACCGCACAAATATTAATCTTCTATTATTCGTCACTACCACTTTGTTAACATTAATTCAACAATATTTGTTTTTACTGATGCGTAGTCGAAGAAAATAGTTTAAAACACAGCCTTTACAATTAATTAAAAAAATGACTTTCTAGATCTATTGTGTTTTATTTTTAGTTTAACATAAGTCTTTATAATTATTTAAAAAAAACTATTTTGTTTTTATATTTTAATTATATATATATATATATATATATATATATATATATATATATATATATAATAAAAAAATTCGGCGATGCCTAAGGTAGATCCGCCCCTGGCCTTAAGGGTGCACTAGCATTTACTATAAACTTTTGACTTTTGAATATTTGACTTTGTATTCAATATGAACTTTTAAAAGTTTAATATTTGGTATGATATATGATTTTCAAAAAGATACTGTAATATCAAATTTCATTCCCAAATGCATAGTTACATACAAAATAACATATACTTTATAAATTCAACTAACATACAAACTAATGCCTTGATAAAATTATTAGCTTAAAGTCAAACTTTAATAAGTAATTTGCATTTATACAATATATTTGTAAATATTTTTATCTAAACTTGTTTATAATGCTGGTTTTCAAGCCTATTGCGTGTTTCTCTATCATTTACAAAAATATGTAATTTTTAAAAATATTTAAGGTTAATATAATATTATTTAAAATTTTCCTCACCCAGTAATTTCAAGTTTAACATGCCACTCAATAAAGTGTCAAAAACAATTCCAAATAGGTAAGTAATTAAAAGTTGGATATCTTTTACCCTTTCAAAAAATTCATACCGGGACAAACAAAACAAGCAGCAAAACTAAAGTACTAGCTTCGTCCCTGAGTGCGATCTCACAAGTGGAGTTTGGAGATGATGAGATATACGTAAAACTTATCCCTATTTTTATGTGATGCAGAATGATTGTTCCTGAAAGACACTTCGCTCATAAAAAATATTTTCAAAACAATATTAATAAATACATAAATAAAAAGAGATAAGATAAAAATATTAAAGAAAATAAACGTATTGATAACAAAAATAGTAAAGATAATCAAAGTAAAATAAACAACAATAGTAATAAAATTAAAAAATAAGATAATAATAATAATAACAATAATAATAGCAACAACAACAACAACAACAACAACAACAACAACAACAATGATAATAATAATAATAATAATAATAATAATAATAATAATAATAATAATCCCTCCATTTCAATTTAGATGAGGTAATTTGACCTAGCACGGAGGTTAAGAAAAAAAAAAGACTTTTGAAATTTGTGATCTTGAAAGCTTAAGGGGTAAAAGCTAGGTGAGGCCATGACATTTGTGTGGTTATAAAAACTTCTCATTAAGACTAAAATGGGTAAAATGAAGAGGTTAAAGTTGAATTTTTTTCAAATTTAAAAATATATCATTTATTTTGGAACAGACTAAAAAAAAAATACCTGATCTGATTTAAAACGGAGAGAGTGTGCTCTAAATAAGGAGAAGAGGGAGCAGATCATGTGCTCTAAAACTAGAACCATAATCTCCTTAAAAAAGAGAGAATCACTCGAGTACCAACAAAAAGATTTTCAAAGCTGTAAATATAAAGATTTTCAGGGTTTGAGCCGTGAAAATAATTATTAATGCTTATATTAGAGTTAACTGACTACATCACACCTCTTGAGGTGCGATCCTTTCTCGAACCTAAGTTATATGAACGCGAAATATCTTGTAAATCAGATTGTTCTTATTTTTGCCCTGGACGGAGCCAAACTTGATTTATACACACACGGAGATTGTTGAAACAAACAAAAAAGAATATGGAAAATGCTCATGTGAAACATAAAATTGAAATATTATACTTCAGAAAGCACAAAGTCAGTAAGATTGCTCGATAAACGGTCCTCGGTTCGAGTCACACGGGAGGGAAAATATGAAAATACTTAAGATCCTCCTAATATAGGAGGGGTAAAAAAAAATCAGCATTTGACCCTAGTATTGGAAATATTTGTGAAGTGAATGGAGTCTTGGAGCAACGGTAAAGTTGTCTCCGTATAACCTATAGATCACTAGTTCGAACCGTAGAATCAGTCATTAATGCTTGTATTATGATAGGCTACCTATATTACACTTTTTGAGGTGTGACCCTTCCCCGGACCTTACGTGAACGCGAGATGCCTTGTACACCGACTGCATTTTTTCTTTTGCCCCGAACAGAGCAAAAAATAATAAGTTGGGGTGAAAATGAAATCATTTTCAAATAGTAATAATATCTATGGCCTAATATTGGATATATTGAACATATAGCATATGGTTTCTGTCAGAATGATCACGGACCGGACTCGAAAATTTTGTAAACATAATTGAACATGAAGTTTGAAGTCCACGGTATTTTTTTTTTCAAAAGATCAAAATATTGACTGATGGATAGAAAAAACCATAATAAGATTTAATTTTATCGGCGAAAAATAATAAGTGTAACTTATACACGTCGGTAGTATTAAGAAATTACGTTAAAATATGTTATCCGTTCATAATATATGAAATTTGTAATCTCAAAATAACGACAGATTACCCACTATAACATACAAAGATGATATGATTATGTAAAAAAAAAAAAAATTGTTGATGTATATAAGTCATCAATTTAATTTACATACACCGGTAGAATAAAACAAATTTACACTAACTATAGCAATTTTATTTGTACTAGTATGTAGAAAATTATACTTTAGTAATAATAAGGTAAAAAATTAAAATAATAGAAAATTGCCAACATATATCACGGACTTTGGCATTTGACGGATTAGACTGGGCCGGCCCACTATTTAATGGGCCTTAAAATGGTCAGCGCTACATGGCCACGGGTCCCATGGGCTGACTCATCATTTTTAAAATAATTTTTTATATTTTTTAAATTTAAATTTTAGCCTTTTATATATATAAACGTCTCTTGTTTCAAATATTTCTTTTGTGTCATTTATATTTGGCTGATATTTCAAATTAAAAATAATTTGTGGAATAAATAAATGAGAAATTTGTTGTGTTATTTTTGGTTTTCTATATATAAAAGGTATTTAATATTATTCCTAACGAGATTATTTTGATACATTTTTAAAAATCAAAATTTATCAATAAGAGTTGTAGTAATATACCTGAAATATAGTTCTATTTCAAATATTTCTTTTCTGTCATCTACATTTGGCTGATATTTCAAATTAAGAATAATTTGTGAAACCAAATAAATGAGAAATTTATTATGTGATTTTTGGTTTTTTATATATAAAAAAGTATTTAATATTATTCCTAACGAGGTTATTTTGATATATTTCTAAAAATCAAAATTTATCAATAAGAGTTTTAGTAATATACCTGAAATATGGTTTATTATTTGATTTGAACGGTGTTTTTTTTTTTTAAATATGATATTGTTAAAACTGAATTGTTAGTCGTTTACTATTTAAAGTTGTGACATCGCTTACGAAAAATTCTGCGTACGTCATTGAAAGAAGCAATATATTATGCTTGAATAAGTAAAAGTAAATAAGTTACGTAGACTTTTTGAAGAATGAATATCTATGTGAATGTAACTTATGCCACTTTAGTGATATTAATAGAAGTAATTTTTTATTTAGTTATAAATTATTAATTTAAATGGAAGGGCATTTTTAAATTATTAATTGTGAATTATTATCGGGGTTTCATACTAAAAATGTCTAATAAAACTCAAATTTCTATTTTGTTCCATTTTGTAGAGGATAAAAGTATAATATAACGGGTAAAATCAACATATCTTCAAAAACATTGATTAGCTAGTTAGGTGAACATAGTATGTGAAACATTTTTAGCAAATACCTGAGAGTCAAGAATATTAAAATTACACAACTTATCTTTTTGGAGTCCTTTTAGCCTTTTCCCGCTCATGCGTATTTCATGGCTGATAGGCCTACAAACGCTTGACGCCTTGGAATAGCTTTGCTTTCGTGTTCCCTCTTCTTCTTTAGATCAGGTTAATTAGCACTTATGTTGCTTCATGCAACTATGTTCAATCAATTGAGTAGCGCCCGACAAAGGAATTTTTCACAAAGTCGACTTCCTTTATCGAGCGGCTCTCTCTATTGACTATAAAAGCGATGATCTGGGCTTTCAGAAATAAGTAATAATTTTTTTCAGTTCTAATCCTAATAAATACCTTTTGACCACTCGGCCACTCTCCCCTTCCCAGCTGGTTGTCTTGGCATTGTCTTGGCCACTCTTCCACATGCATCCTCGTGCTTACACGATACTTCAAGTAACAAACCATGCAAACCTCCCAAAAGCCAACATAAATTCGATTTTAATAAAAAATTAAAAGAAAATCATTGTGAGATAAAAAAAAAGTTACCGTACAAGTGTTCTGCTAACACTACTAAAAATCAGGTAAAAAGCGACCGGAAAAAGTGATCAAAGTTGGTCCCTATATACCTAAAAGCGACCAAAAAGCGATCACAATGGTCTGGTCACCATTTAGTTGGTCTCTTTCCAATAGTGACCAATCTTGATCGTCATATAGCGACCAAAGTTGGTCGCCCAGTACAAAATACAAAAAATTAAAATCTGCTCTTAAGCGACCAACTTTGGTCGCTTATTAAGTATTTTTAATTTTCTGTATTTCTTAAATAGCGATCAAAGTTGGTCGCTATTTGAGAAATACAGAAAATTTAAAATACTACAAAACTTATTCAGTATTTTTGTCGCTTATTCAGTATTTTTAATTTTCTGTATTTTCAAATAGCGACCAACTTTGGTCGCCATTTAGAAATGCAGAAAATTAAAAATACTAAATGGGCGACCAAAGTTGGTCGCTTTAGCAGATTTTAAATTTTTTTTTTTTGAAATTGGCGACCAACTTTGGTCGCTATTTGCAGAATCAGTTTTTTTTTAAAGCAAAATAGCGACCAACTGGCGACCAAAGTTGGTCGCTTTTTCTG
>MCJB01051168.1:22483-35580 GCA_002018475.1 Nicotiana obtusifolia | reverse complement strand
ACTATTTACAAAAAGGCGTCATCTTGCAAAAAATTTAAATAACACGGCTATTTTTGCCAATACGGCCCTTCAGCACTTCAAAAGGGAAGATTTTAGGGCTGTGCTTGCTAGATAGCCAGAAATTGAAATAAGTGATCGTTTTTTGAAATAAACAGCCTTTCGGCGTCCTTTTGGAGACATTTGGGCTATTTATGCAAAACGATATTTCCTAATGACTTTTGTTTTCGAAATTTCCTGAAATAAAATACTTAAAAGAAGAAAAAGGGGGGTACCTCTGGATTTTGAATTTTTTTTCAATTATGATTCCAGAATGACTACTTTGGAAATTTTTAAAAAGTAAAAGAAAAAATATTTTTGAATTTTGTTTCATCTTTTCAAGGAAGGGAGAAAAATTTTCAACACCCTGAATTCCTAAGACTCAATTATTAAAAATCAGGAAAGAAAATATTATTATTTTTTTTGAACAAAATATACTTTTTGAACTCGTTCTTTTTTTGACTTTTATTTTATAAAAGCAAGAAAAGAACACTCAGAAAAAGTAAGAAAATGTTTTTGAATTTTCGTTTATCTACAAAAAGAAAAATATTTCGCGCTTTCAAAAGTAAGAAAGCAAATATTTAACAATTTTCTTCTCTTTTTTTCATTTTAGAAAGACAATATATTTTGAACTTCAATTTTTCCAAAATTCCCTTCTTCCTTTTTTTTTTTTTTTGATTATTTCTTTTCCTTGACTTGAAATCAGAATTTTTCATTTTCTATATCTTCTTTTTTCTATTTTTTTTTTCAAAAATTTCGGCAGCATTTCGCCTTATTTTGGACACCAGGTTTTTTGAAAATATGTGGCGACCCTCGATTTTTATACCCCGCCCTTCATCATTTCAATTCTCAATTTTCAAATTTTATTCTAATAGCCGGTCAACACGCAAACCGAGATGAAATAATGCACAGGTAGCACGTAATTTATGCATTAGGATGGTCATTGACTTCGGGGTAACCTGTCCTAGACGGACCCAACCCCTGTGTTGAGTCCCCTAAGTCAAATGCACGTGATGCAAATAAACGTACCTACTAGGGATCCGGCATGAGGTCATGTTTTTCTAAGCTGAAACCTGGGTATTTGTTCTAGACTGTGAACCCGAGCGGACAACTCGAGTCGAGGAGGGGGCTACGTACAGGGCACCAAAAGGCCACCCGGCTTTGTAACTTGTCCGGCCTCTTTCTTATTTTATGGTAAGACACTAACAGAATGGGACGTCACGACCAGCGTGCACGCCCCGGAGATGAGAAGAGAAAGGTTCGGAACAATTTACAGCAGTTCAGATAATATTAAAGCGGAAAAAGCAGCATTTAGCACGTTGAGTACAACAGGTAATCAAATTCAGACAAAAAGCCAACAATAACAATTAATTTCAGCTCGAATTCTTGAACCCTGAACCAAAGATTCTGGGTTCGGTCCCCAGCAGAGTCGCCAGAGCTGTCACACCTCTTTTTCCTCCTCTCCCGGGGAGTGTACGAAAAAGAGGTGTGACAGCTATGTAATGGCGAGTTCGGGATTCAACTGCTGAATCACCTTTTGGGTTACAATCCAAGGGAACAAAATCATAAGCCCAAAACGGCTTTAGGTGGCTTAGGGAGATCGGGCCAAAGCGGACAATACTGGCAAAAAGATCAGAAATAAATAAATTTATAACTAGTAATTGAAAAATAGTTATAGTTTCAAAAGTAAGCGAATTTTTCTCACTTTTTCATGTAAAGATAAAATCTGAACAAAAAACACTCTTACAATCCAAAAATATTCAAGCATAATATGTTGTAGTTCGAATTTTTTACGTATGAGATTTCCAACATAATGTGCTAGAGTTACAATATAATATGCTGGAAGTTTATACGCATGAGCTCCATAATCTAGCATATTATGCTTGAAATCTCCGCGTGCTGGAGTTTCAACATACTATGCTGGAAGTTTATATGCAGGAGCTCCATAATCTAGCATATTATGCTGAAACTTTCTGTGTGCTGGAGTTCCAATATAATATGTTAGATATTTATATATAGAAGTTTCATAATCCATATATTATACTGGAATTTTTTATGTTTCAGTAAAATAATGACTATTTTTTTATGACTCTATAAATGCTGGTTAATTATCAATCCAAAATCAACTAGTCGGTGTTATTTTCACGACAATACCGTGGTAATTGAGTCTGGACCGAGAGACTAACTGCCTTAGACAAGTCGTTCTAAAACCACGAGCACATATAATAATGCAAGCACATGTAAACTGTCACATAAATTATACGAGGCATCAAGATATAAGCAACAACTGTATAGTATATTCATGAACCTAGGTTGTGTCTACTAAGTGTTCCAATAGGCCATCCATGGACACCTTAATTTTGTTAAGGGTATTCAAAATTTTAATATACTTATACAATATTAATTTTTTATCTATAAATAAATAGTATAGTTTTCTATTTACATAATATGATTTTCAAGAAAGGGTGTTCAAAAGGCGACATGTTATTGGCCAGTACAAAGAAGAACTCAATCCATCTCAATTTGTGTGATATTCTTTCCATTTTATTCAGTCCCAAACAGAATGACACATTTTTATATTTATTAACAATTAACTTTTAAATGTCTATTTTATCTTTAATAAATTAATTTAATTATTGATGTTTAGTGTAAAGTATATATATTTCTATGTATATCGCTTCACATTTGACTCTTGTTTCATGAAAGTGGGATGTTAAATGCTACGATTCATATTAATTTGAAGTGTTTTTATGTGTAGGAATGAGTCGGGAGCAATTGGGGGCGAAACGAGCAAGAATTAAGCCAAAACGGAGCAAAATTGGACAAGGTCGCATCTGGGCGCCACAGGCAGCGCCTGGCGCCACCTGTGGCGCTGAGGGCAGAAAGCTTACTGGAAGAAGCACCAGGTGCCTGGCGCTACCCAGGGCGCCGATGACGCAGAGTTCTCCAATTTTGCCCAGGATAAGGTTATTTTCGGCCCTACACCTCCCCAATACGTATATAAAGAAGTCTAAACCTAATTTTGAAGGGGACGCCGTTTTTGGAGCAAAACACACAACGGGAGGAAGCAAGAATTCTCAGTTTCTTCAATCTTTTCTAGTATTTTACAATTGATTCAAAACTTATACTTTGGTTTGATTTGATCATGAGTGGCTAAACACCCATTGTTCTGGGGTTGTGATTAGCCGCCATGAATATTGTTGTTTAACATTAACTTTACCTTGATTATAATTCATTAATATATGATTGTTTCTTCAATTCTGTGTTTAATTGCTTAATTGTCTGGCCATCAGTTAGGTTCTATTTACTATCTATACTATGCTTGGGAAAGCCGTGTTTAGATTAGAGAAGAGTTGAAGAGAGCATAATCTTAACCCTTAGGAGGAGCAGATTCGTGGTTAGGATAGGAATATACCTAATCACCGTGCTTAATTAAATATCGTGATCTTATTACGTTCTTAATAGGTTGATTCCATAGGAATATAGGCGTTAATCTATTGAGAATAGGCGAGTAGTACTTCGGGAGAAGGCTATGAGAACGTTTATCGATTAATTAGCAACCATGAGTGAATTATATGAAACGGAGAGTTAAATTGAACACAATACGATTGGTGAATTAATCACAACCCTGGAATACTTTTCTCTATTGAGTAAATAACAATCAATCAGTTATTTGATAATTTAGTTATAACTTAGAATTGTAGTTTAGCATAATCAACTATTGAACTTGAATTTTGCTTGATTGAATAACAATATTAGTGTGTTAGTAAGTAGTTGATATAAGTCCCTGTGGGTACGATATCTGGACTCAAAATCCTATATTACTTGTTGACCACGTATACTCGCGTGTGCGTTAGGGAGCAACAAGTTTTT
Organism: Nicotiana obtusifolia; assembly: GCA_002018475.1. Taxonomy (NCBI): domain Eukaryota; kingdom Viridiplantae; phylum Streptophyta; class Magnoliopsida; order Solanales; family Solanaceae; genus Nicotiana; species Nicotiana obtusifolia. The sequence goes on along the minus strand of MCJB01051168.1, from coordinate 31,671 downwards.
GGCGCCGTTGCCGGGGACTTAAAAATTTAGCTACTTTACCGACTTAAGCTTTTATTAGTTATTTGTTCGAGTTTTACTTATCGGTTTACCTTGTTTGTGTTGACACAGGCTCTTCTCTTGAATGCGGAGGAGTAGAAGCGCAAACAATCTTCTTCCTTTTGATCTGAAATTGAATGGACACTTCACAGAGTGAGGAGGGAGGTCGAAGCTAGAACTAGAATAGAGAGAGAGTTGGACATTGTAATTCAACCACAGCCAATAGAAATGGCAGGTAATGCAGAGCGTGCGGTGATAGAAGCTGCAAGGCCCAATCTTGCTAATATGACTCAGGCTATTGTGAAACCTGAGATCACTGGGCATTTTGAACTCAAACAGTACATGGTACAGCTGATTCAGTCCACAGGGCAATATGTGGGTCTATCTCATGAAGATCCGCAGAGGCATATTCAAAATTTCTTGGAAATTACGGATACGTACAATTATCCGAACGTTTCCAAGGATTATGTCAGGCTGACACTGTTCCCCTTTTCACTGTTGGGGGAAGCAAAGGAATGGTTGCAGAAAGAGCCCGCAAACTCAATCCACACTTGGGACGATCTAGCAAGGAAATTCTTAATCAAATTTTTTCCCACCAAGAAGACAAAGTCATTGAGAAGTCAAATTCTTGGGTTCGAAAAACGGGATGGAGAAACACTTCGTCAAGCCTAGGAAAGATACAAGAAGTTGCTTAGAGATTGCCCGCATCATTGTCAGACTGATAAGGTATTGGGACATACTTTTGTTGATGGATTAGATGAGGCCTCAAAGATGAATCTTGACTCAGCTTGTGGAGGCAGTTGCATGGTGAAACCATATAGCGAAATCCAACTCTTGTTGAACAACTTCACTGCTAATGATCATAACTGGCAAGGAGATGGCGATTCACGCAAGACAATTAAACAGAAAGCAACCGGGTTGATTGAGCTTGATGACTTCTCGGCCATGAAAGCTGAGATGGCAAAACTGCCAAACCAGATGAACAGAATGACAATGCAACAGGTACAACAGAGGCAACCGGTACAACAGTTGTCTCTTTACTGCGAACTATGTGGCGACAGCCATATGAGTGACATGTGCCCCACGAATCCAGAATCTATATATTATGTGGGACAGCAGAGCAGGGGGCCAATGAATCAGAATGCCCAATATAGGAACACTTATAACCCGAATTGGAGGAATCATCCCAACTTCTCATAGGGTGGAAATCAACAGAACCAGAATCAGTATAGACCCCAAGGAAATTTCAATCAACCTCAGAAGCAACCTCAACAGGTAGAAGAGAGTACAAATGAATTGTTGAAACAGTTGGTGCTTGACAATAAACAGTTCAGGACCGAATATCAAGCCCTCACCACAACAGTAAGAAATTTGGAGCGTCAAATGGGACAGCTTGCCGGTGCTCAAAATACTAGACCAGTTGGAGCTCTTCCTAGTGACACTGAAGCAAATCCTAGGGCGACCCTTAATGCCGTGTCGTTGAGGAATGGGAGACAACTAGAAGAAGTTGAGTCTAAAAAGAGCAAACATGTGAATTTTAATGAGAAGCCAACCACTATAGAGTCAACTTCAGAAAAAGTTAAGGAGCCCGAGAAGCCAGCTGGAGAGGCGGTGGCTGAGCAACCCCGACAATTGGTTGTAAGGCCACCACCTCCATTCCCTCAAAGATTGCAGAAATGAAGGGATAATGACGCATATAAAAAGTTCCTTGATATCTTGAAGCAGGTACAAATTAATATTCCGTTGGTTGACATCTTACAAGAAGTACCCAAATATGCAAAGTACATCAAGGACATTGTGGCAAATAAAAGGAGGCAAACCGAGTTTGAGACTGTGGCACTCACTGAGGAGTGCAGTTCCAGAATTCAAGGTAAGCTGCCTCAGAAATTGAAGGATCCAGGTAGTTTCACTATCCAAATCTCGATTGGGAAACATGCTGTTGGACGAGCTTTATGTGATCTTGGAGCAAGCATAAATTTGATGCCGCTATCAGTGTTCAGACAGTTGGGGTTGGGTGATCCACGCCCAACAACAGTTATCTTACAGTTGGCTGATCGCTCCCTTGCCCATCCTGAGGGAGTGATTGAAGATGTACTGGTCCAAGTGGGTTCGTTTATATTCCCTGCTAATTTTATTATACTGGACTACGAGCCCGATCAGGAAGTCCCATTTATTTTGGGGCGTCCATTCTTAGTCACGGGCCGAGCGATTATTGATGTTTGCGAAGGGAAGATGACAATGAGAGTAGGCGACCGAGTAGAGGTATTCAATGTTTATAAAGCACTCAGGCTGCCAACCCACTACGAAGAATTATCCATGATCTCTGTGGTGGAGAGTGACTCCACATCATTAGTGCCTTACATGAGACATGTAGATCCTGTTGAACGAGTATTGATTGGGGATGTGGAAATTAATGAAGATGAAATGATGGGAGAAATTCAGCAAGTACTGGATATGTCCTACAGTTATGTCCAGTGGTTCAGAAAATTTGAAGAATTGGAAAGGCCTGTCACTCTGACCCTTCCCAGGCTATCTATTGAGGAGGCTCCAAGGCTAGAACTCAAGCCACTTCGAGCGCATCTACGCTATGCTTATTTGGAGAATTCCGAGACACTGCCAGTGATTATTTCATCCAGTTTGACCAGCACTCAAGAAGAAAAATTGCTCAGAGTCCTCCGCGAGTATAAAAAGGCCATTGGGTGGACTATAGCTGACATCAAGGTATTAGTCCATCATTTTTCATGCATAAAATCTTTTTAGAGGACGGACACCGCCCCAGTATGGAACAGCAAAGGAGATTAAATCCCATCATGAAAGAGGTGGTAAAAAAAGAAAGTGATCAAGTTGCTTGATGCATGTATCATTTTTTCTATTTCTGATAGCAATTGGGTCAGCCCAGTTCAATGTGTGCCCAAAAAGGGAGGAATGACTGTAGTTGAGAACGAGAGGAATGAGCTAATCCCCATTCACACTGTTACGGGATAGAGAGTATGCATCGATCATGGAAGGCTCAACAAGGCGACTCGCAAAGACCACTTGCCACTTCCATTCATTGATAAAAATGCTAGACAGGTTAGCCGGGCATGAATACTACTGCTTCCTTGATGGCTACTCAAGATACAATCAGATTGTCATATGCCAGAGGATCAGGAGAAGACTACTTTTACTTGTCCTTATGGCACTTTTGCCTTCGAGAGTGTGCCATTTGGACTTTGTAATGCACCAGCCACTTTTCAGAGGTGTATGATGGCTATTTTCACCGACATGGTGGAAAAATTCGTGGAAGTATTTATGGATGATTTTTTCGTCTTTGGGTCTTCTTATGATGATTGCTTGAGGAATTTAAGTAAGGTGCTAGCCCGTTGTGAAGAAACAAATCTGATGCTAAATTGGAAAAAGTACCATTTTATGGTACAAGAAGGCACCGATTTGGGTCACAAAATATCCAGGACAGACATTGAAGTGGATAAAGCGAAGGTGGAGGCGGTTGAAAAATTACCTCCACCTATTTCAGTGAAGGGTGTCCGGAGTTTCTTGGGACACGCGGGTTTCTATAGGCGCTTTATTAAAGATTTTTCTAAAATTGCCACTCCTTTGTGCAGGTTGCTTGAAAATGATGTATCTTTCAACTTTGATGAAGCTTGCCTCAAGGCATTTGAAGAACTTAAAAAGAAGTTGGTGACTGCTCCCATTATCGTGGCACCAGATTGGTCCTTACCATTTGAACTTATGTGTGATGCGAGTGACCTTGCTATTGGGACAATGCTAGGCCAGAGGAAGGACAAAGTGTTTTATTCAATCTACTATGCGAGCAAGACTCTCGACGATGCACAACTAAACATCAATTATAATCGCACAAATATTTAAAACTTATTTTAGACCACAAATTTTAAATTTTTTTATTTTTTTTAAATTCGTGGTCAGTTAAACACTATCACAAAAATTGCGAGAAAGCAACAAGAAGCCTCCGTACGAATCATTTCTTTTGTACGTATAGCAGCATAATACCACAAAAGGGAAACAGATAGAGATCTCTGTAAAACTTTTGACCATGATTCTATAGAAAAGAAAGTCGTGAGAATCTCTAGCTGTTGAATTGTCTTAATGGAATTTGGCATATGCTTGCTTGTAGTCATAGGATATCCTATTTTGATGCCAAGTTTTCTAGTTTAGTTGTCTTGTTGACTGTGAGTCTGTCTATACGCAATTAATTGCTTGGTCTGTAGTTCGATCTTGTAGGGCCTCTTTTTCGTTGATTATATTTCCTACGGCGCAAGAACTCGAGCTCTCCATCTGTCAGGAATTCTCCACTGATAAAGAAAGTGTGTCACGCTCCAAACCTGGAAAAGCATGGTCGGCATCCGGTGCCATACTCGACTCGAGCATATCATTCTATAATTATGAACTCTATGAGGTAGCCCTCAACTTAAGCCGACAAGGCCTACCTACAATCTGACAATACCAATCAAGGCCGACGAGATCATATTCTGAATCATCCGGAAAAAACGTCTATAGCCGGCAATACCAAACTGAATATATACACAGGGCTGGCAAGGCAAAAATACTGACATACAAAATATACAAGACTCGTCTACAAGCCTCTAAAGATAACAAAATTATACCATGGTTAGGATAAGGTACCGACCTACCCATCAACTTTGTATATACAAGACGTACTCCAAAGTCTAGACCTAGTAACTCCGTGTACATTCCTTTCTTTGCTACTAGTGAAAGAATTAGGACCATTTGGCTTCTCATGCATGGGAAGGTTAAAAAACCCTTCAACAAATAAGAATAGCCACATCATCACATGCATGTCTTTATTTTCTTCAGCATATCCAAATGAATTATGCGAATATCAAGTTACTATAAATGATGCTGAACAAATACAAAGTTACTCAGAGGAATTTTAAGAATCGAAGAATGGAGCACAAGAATCGCAGGGCAATCTCCTTTAGCAGTAAAATTGTGCTTATGCATTATTTCTTTCTTGCCAAGGGAGAATTGCCCTGCGTTTCTTCATTTCCAGATTGCTGACACGAAGCAACTAAACTCTAATTGTTTGCAGAATCTTGAATCTCGTAAAGGATTTTCTGTTTCCTCTTTTTGTTTTCTTATAAATATTTTTTTACATTGTAGGGAAGAATCTAATTACTAGTTGCATGTATTGAGAATGGATATAATAGTCGTTTTTCCACCCATTAGGGTTACCGTATTCTATTTTCTACTTCCCATCACTAAAATGACAAGTAGCGAAAGTTAGAACAAAGAGCGAGAAATCAGTTTTGATACATGCATTCCTTTATTTTCTACAATAATTTCTTCCGCTTTAGGTATATCTTGTATGATATTTTTCAGTAAAATTATCATGTTCAAGATGATGATATGTGATTTAATTTATGTATTGCATGAATGTCGTCTATGCACCTTAAATTATGTTTACACTCTAAACAAAGCATGTCAAGATTTATATTATGCTAATTAAGTCACAAAATTTGTTTCTTCCTAGCTATTCGAATCAATGAATTACTTCCATTTTGTAAGTTATGTTTGCAGATGTTTTTTTCTTTACACTTTCGAGAATCTAAATCATGTTCTGATACCACTTATTCGGATATACGATGAATTTTAAGGCACGAAGGTGATTAATATTTTTAGGTGTATTTTTATTTAAATTTGCTTTGAGGTGACAGGATTTGACATTGACTCCTACCTTGTAAATTAGGATTCAAAAAGTAAATACATCAAGGAACGGGACATAAAACCTTACCTCCACAAAAGTACAATGTGAAGGTAGCATCCCTCATAAAGATGCGTATCTAATTACGACTTCAAGAATATATATAGGTGCACTATTATAAAAATATTTGTTCATAATTTATTGAATTTTTTCTTGTAATTTTGTGACTTTTAACATATGTATATATACTCTGTATCGAAAAAATTGGTTCGGTTAACTATTGTCTATATGTTACATCCTCCATTACTGAATTTTAATATAGACATTTGGTATGATTATACAAAATTTAACGGTGCTAATAGAAGGAAAATAGGGATTTCAATTGTCAGACTTAAGATTTCGAAAAAATAAATAGAAGAATGAAAGAAATAAATAAAAAATGTACTTAATTAGAACGCAAAAGGGCAGACAAACATGCCCACTCTCTATATATATGGACCCGATTCTAGAAAAATAAAAGTAAAAAAACAGCAAGACATACGTGAGATCTGAATTTTCGAGCTTAATTCTAGAAATAACAAGGAAAAGACAACAAAATAAAAGTTATAAGATTTGACACTCCGACTTCACTTGTAAAAATTATTAATTGTATTACCAGCGAGCCATTTGATTTTGGGTACGCACATATATATTTAAATATTATTAAAAAATTAGTATTATTATACGTAATTTAAAAAAGGGAGCATAGATTATTCATTTGAACTCATACCCTAATCCTTAGATACGCCCTTGTCCTCTTCCCCTTAAGCAAAAACTACACACTGAACTTGGCCATTTTGAGAATACAAAAGTGTGCACCTAAATAACACAAGTTCTTATCCTACAAGCAATATGAACAAACTCATACATGCACTACATAAATTTAGAATATAAATAATCTAAGATATGAACAATTATATATCCAACAGGAATATTTTTTCAGTTAGCATCATCCTGTGAATGGACAATAAAATGGTTAATATTTAGGTATGGCAGTACTAAAGCCAAGCACATTTGTTGATGCAATGAGTTATCGCGCTTTTCTAAATATATAAGGATTACTTACCTTTCTAAAAGAAAACAACAAAGGTGTGATCTTACAGTTTACAGTATTTCTGCTTGTATATTCTTAGTCCGTCGAAATTAAGGTTGTATTTTCATACGAGCTCTATCGTCGTGGGGAATGCACGTTGATATCGTTTTGTCGGAAATTTTTTTCTAATATACTATTAATATAATATGAAAAAGAACATATAAGAAAAAATGGCACCACTTGACAAAGTCTCTCTTGGTTTAAATTAAGGCCTTCTATAATGTGTACTGGTAAAATCGGGGGTAATATCTACCCGATTCCCAAGTAAGAAAATGAAAGAAGGACACGGATGCACAAGATTGTAATCGAGGTTAGAGACCCTCGTATCGAGATCAAGGAAGCGGGAACGATGTGCCCACCATCGGGTATGATAAAGCGACGCGCCCCGAGCCAAGAATGAGTTATAAGACCTCGCGAAACAAGGTAAACGATTACACACGACGGATAGAGGGCCGTGATATTCGCACTCAACCGGATATCACGGCCGGAATCTCGCCTAATGTCGGTTATGAATCAATAATTAACGAGAAAGGAAGATTTTTACCTTTTTTAGACTTAATCCAAAACTCTCCTACTATATAAATGGGAAGTTTTTCTTTTGTAACACACACTTTAACACGCGAATCAAACCAATACAAATTTATTTTCTGCCTTTTAGCTTTTTCTTGTTCACTTAACATGTTCTTCCTTCACAACTGGGCTCGAACCGAGGGTCCGATCGAGGATGAGGTTATCGTTTGATCTAAGTTTAGGCTTCGCCATAACATCACAATTGGTTTGATCGTTTAATTCGTCTTTAATTCATTTATCTAATATTCTTAATTGTTTGTGTTGAATTAAACCATGTATCCTTAAAACTGCGTATAAATTTAATTGTTATCCGATTTAGGGGTAAACAGTTTAGCGCCCACCGTGGGGCTAAGGATAATAGTAGTGATTTGATACGAATCTCCATAACATACCCTATTTTACGCTTGTTCTTTGAAGCCTTAATTTCAGGTCAGCCCAAAAATGTTGAACTCACAGTCTGCTCACTTGAACGTTGACGTTGAGTCTGGCCATCATGGAAAATATAATAATTTGGCGCCCAGCAACGAGATGTCTCCTACTGATCCCAACGATGTCCCAGTTGCCAGTCCGAGTGATGCTAACTCACAGGTGGCCATCGACGTCAATTTGCTAACTGATCCTGAAACATTGTAAAGGACCCCGACCAGCAACTCGGGAAGTGCCCGAAGGCAAAGGTGATGGGGTAAGCCTACGGCTAATCTTCGAAATGTTGCAGACCCAGGAGGCGGCAATAGCGCAGCTGCAGAATCAAAGCCACGCCAACAGGGTCGAGCCCGAACAATCCCGAGAAAGCACCCGAAGAAAACAAACAAATCCCTGAGAGACCTGATAAAGCCGAACCCAAGGTCAATCCCGAGGTAAAAAAAATGCTTGAAGCACTAACGAAGCGGTTGGAGTCAGGTGAGAAGAAAACTGAGGCTAATGACAAGAAGGTAGAAACGTACAATTCCAAGGTCGATCAGATCCCGGGAGCACCCCCGATATTGACGGGGCCGGATTCTAAGAAATTATCTAGAAGCCTTTTCCTTTGAGCGCGGCATCGAAGTCGATCCTAAAGAGGTTTCATATGCCCGGTATCCCCAAATATAATGTGACCACGGATCCAAACGAGCATGTGACCTCCTATACATGCACAATCAAGGGGACGACTTGGAAGACTATGAAATCGAATCGGTATTACTGAAGAAGTTTGGGGAGACTTTGTCCAAGAGAGCAATGATATGGTATCACAACTTTCCCCCAAATTCCATTGACTTATTTTCTATGCTTGCAAATGCTTTCGTAAAAGCCTATACCGGGGCCATCAAAGTCGAGACCAGAAAGTCAGACCTTTTCAAGGTCAAACAGAGTGACAACGAAATGCTCAGGGAGTTCGTGTCAAGGTTCCAGATGGAACGGATGGACCTGCCTCCGGTTGCAGATGATTGGGCCGTCCAGGCATTCGCTCAGGCTTAACCCCCGAAGTTCCTTGGCCTCTCAACAGCCACCACAAAATTTTTGTAGAATACGTGGCGGTGACCTGGGCCGACGTCCACAACAGGTACCAGTCAAAGATCAGGGTCAAGAACGACCAACTCGGAGCTCCTTCTGGGTCTGTTTACTCCATCAAGACCGATGATAGGCCTAAGATAGGCGTTGATCATGGGCCAAGACCGGTCTACGGAGAATAAGGTATAACGCTCTATTCGGAAGGACGTGGGTTCACAACATGAGGGCGGTACACTCGAACTTGCACTAGGAGTTAAATTCTCCATACCGGGGGGGGGGGGG
>MCJB01051168.1:9133-22463 GCA_002018475.1 Nicotiana obtusifolia | reverse complement strand
AAGACGGTCTATGGAGAATATCCGGCCGCAAAGGAGATGTTTGTTGTCGATAAGGTAATCCCGGTACCTGCGATTTCGACATCAAGGAACATGGAGCCGACCAGAAAGGATGAAATTAAATAGTAATCACTAATGCCGGCCTCGGCCGAACCAAAGGAACGAGAAGCAGACGAGGAGGATGATTACGGTGTCCCTAGATCATTCATATCTCTTGATGACATCGACGGTCGAAGAGTTGGAGCAAGTCATATTAATCGAACACCTACCGGACCGAAAGGTATACCTGGGCACGGGGTTAACCCCCGAGCTCAGAAAAAAAACTTATTTATTTTCTTAAAGCTAACATAGGCTATTTCTCTGGGTCCCATCTTGACATGATAGGATTCCCGCCAGATCGCACTTTCTTTCTATGGTTGCACAACAGATTTTTGCGGACCGCAACTCCCTTTTGCACGCGCACATTAAAAAAGTGCAGACCACATATCCCTTTACCTGCAGACATGTATTATATTCATAACCACACTGTGTCCAATTGTTTCTCCCTTACCTACATAAGTCCTAAATGTGTTGAACGATGAATTACAACTAACAATCTTCTTTGCTTTGGTACAGACAATGGTTTGATCAAGAGGCCGAGGCGACACTTCAAAGGGAAGGGGTGAATCTTCTCGTGATCGAGGTAGAGGTACCTTGCCCCTTGTCCAGCCTAAGACCATCAGGAAGAAAAGCATAGCCGACAGAGGGAGAGGTGCAGACCTCTCCGAGTCTAGCTCCTATGTCCCGTCTAGGGAAGTGTCAGAGGGCAACTCAGCCTCTATTCAGGAGGAGCAGACAACCACATATTCAAGGCCATAGGGGAGACACCAGCTCAACAATGAGCCTTCTTCATCTCACAGCACCTCCGAGGAGTTGGAGAGTGCTAGCCAGGCTTCTGAGCCATCATCTACACCAATCACAGAGGCACAGACTATAGAGGAGATCCCCAATGATGGTAGAGGGGGAGATGGTACAGTCACAAGTGTAGAGAGATCAAAGAAGAAGGAGGTTTGGGAAGATAGTTTTGTTATCTTGACAGCCTTCTCTGATTTTCGTATGTGGTGGTCGGTGAGGTTATTGACTCTTCAGAGGCAATTCCTTTTGAAAGATTTGGATATATACAACCCCGCGATCTTGAGGCAATTTAGAGAATGAAAGGCTTGGATGTGGTTCACTGAGAGAGTCGGGGATGCCAAAGAATACCTCGTCCAAGAGTTCTATGCTCATATAAAGAAGGGGACGAAGGTGACCAAAGTGCGCAGCCTCAAGGTGAGGTTTGATCAGTATATGCTAAATGCGTACTTGAGCTTCGAGGGTGTTGAGCCAAAGGGGTATATGGAGAAATATGCAACGGAGGAGGAAGTCCGACCTTGGCTGGCTGAGATCTTAGCACCACCAGGGCCAGCACCACCATGGATTACGCTTGGGGTTCCCATCCACCGGAGCACTTTGAGTTTTGAGACGAAGGGGTGGCAGACCTTTATTTCTAGCAGACTGGATCCAAGCCAGAATGAGACTCACCTTCTTATCCAGTGGGCTATTCTTGTGGCTTCTTTTATGGCCGGGTACCCAATCAATGTGGGTACCGTGATGTCGGCCAACATTTCCTTGATAGCACGATAGGATAGCTCGGACTACCCTTATCCCAACACTATCACAAAGTACCTCACGATGCAAAGGTAGAGCTGAGATCTTGTGACGCCAAGGTGAAGCCGAAGAAGCCATTTCACTGGTATTCACTTATGGATGCGACCAACCCAAAGAAGAAAATCCAGCCTTCTACCACCACAGGCCAGTGTGATGAGCCAGCTGTGGTAGTTTCTGAGACAACTGATCTTTCATCTACCTCTATTGAGCCTTCTTCCATTGCCGCTACTATGCGTCCGCCATCATCCTCCTTCCAGAGCCCTTAGGGCAGCTCTGAGGCCAGTGCCCATGCCCACAGCTCCACTCTTTGCTCTGCGAGTCTCCCGGACATTGGCGAGTCTCAACAACTGGAGGAAGACAGCAGTGCAGTCCACTACTCATGCAGAACAAGCCCCCTCTGACATTGATGAGACGCTCAAGAAGATTCTGGAGAACCAGAAGACGATCATGGACACCTTGGTACAGCACGGGTCAGTTATTGAGGAGTTGGGGAAGGAAGTGAAAAAGATGAGGAATGCCCAGACAAGCAAGAAATTAGTGGACAAGCTCCTAAAGGAGGTGACTAGACTTGCCATAGCCGAAGACCTCCCCTTTGATATGCTACTTGACCAGCACCAGTCCGACTCAGATCCTTCAGCACCATATGTACCGGTAGCACCAGCTGGCCTGTCTGAGGAGCCAGACCTTGATGCCGTCACTGTTGAGGCAGTGCGTGCGATGTTCGACAACCCATCCATGCCTAGATTTGATGATGATGAGATACAGTTAGCTGATCCTGAGGGAGATGATATTGCTGGGGACACTGAGATGTCCAAGGATCCTTAGGGAGTTTTCTTCACCCTCTCTTCTCTCACTCTTATTTTGCTAAGAATTGGGGAAAATGCTTACTTTTATTCGGGGGGTGGAGTTTATTTGATGAATTGACACATTTTGGATACATTTGGGCTGTAATAATTTGATGATTTGTATTTATCTATTTTTAGGAGTTATTGTTCATTAGCTTCTTTATTTTTCCATTTTAGTTCTTGTTTTGTTAAGTAGCTTCTTTTTATGCTTTCGTAGATAATAAGCCTTTGGTTTCTTAATGTCGTGGTTCTTTCCAAGGTAGTTTTTTTTTAATCGAGTGACTCTCCCAACGATGGATGGCGTGACAACCTTCTTTAAGGAATGAGGTCGTTTTTGTGCTTAGCTAATAGTAGTAGTAGTAGTAGTAGTAGTAGTAGTAGTAGTAGTAGTAGTAGTAGTAGTAGTAGTAATGAATAAAGAGGCCTAATCAAGTCATTTTCGAAGAGTTAATCATGTTTTATTTGGTACCAACACACTTAACTATGTGCTTATGGTTAGGGACAAGGTTGTTGAAAGAAATAGCTCTAGTTAGTGACTTTATGACTCTTGAGTTGACTTTGGCGATCATCGAGTGGTTTATTGGATCATAGTGATCTTTAAACTTGAATGTCGTTGTTGTAGGCTCTCGACTCTATCCTCTTTTACGATCTAGTTGCGTGAGGGGTGAGATGAATTGTTGCTAGTTCAAGTATCCATGCGAATGGTCTAGAACTTGCCCCGAATGTGTTTCAAGGCAAAATCCTAAGTTTTGCTTGGTTTAAGAAGTGATTGTAGGCTTTCCTTAGCCCGTTTGAGCTTTCTATTGGCAACCAATGTCGTTATCCCTAGTTAACCCCCTTGAGCCTCTAAACCTTCTTATTTGATAACCATAAGCCTTTACCAGTCTTGTCATGACCCTCTCTTGGCACCTGGACTTTCCTTAATACGCTTGTGAAATAAGTGGCTTAAAGCATAAGTTTGGGGGAGAGATGACGAGATTGAAAAAGGTATCAAAGCATAAAAAGAGAAAATAAATGATCTCTATGAAAAGAGAAGGCAAGAAAAGAAAAGAACAGAAATAAAAATGCAACAAAGGGAATAAGTGGAAGGGTTAATGGATATGAAATGAACAAGAAAGAGTGATGTCAAGTCTCTCTAGCCCTCAATGAAAAGAAAATGCCTCTAAAAAATGGTAATTGTAAGCCGAGAAATGAAAATTTGGAGTGCTTAAGGAAAGGTATAAGCACTTACTCATATGGTATCCTACCCTAATCCAAAAGCCTTAATTACAACCCGAAAGAAGCCCTACATGATTTCAAACTGAGTGAGCTTATATTAGTGGCAATCTACATGAGGGGCAAGCCTATGGTATTTGAAGCCGTACTTGTGACATTCTCTTATAAGAGAAGAGTGAATCTTCCATGAATCTTAAGATTGAGTGCCAACTTTTTAAGTGAGCTTGGCAAATGAAAGGTAGAGGAGGAAGAGCGTGGAGTCCAACATGACCTACCTGATAGAACAAGAGTCCTTGATGTGTAAAGTCAGTTCTTGAAGCACAAATGTCACATTAGAATTATATGTGCATGAATAGTTGACTTGTCACCTTGTTGATAATGCATGAGTAGTGTGGGTAATTGTTGGTCCCAATTGAGTATGAATGGCTCACGTTGACTCGCTCAAATGACCTTTAACTTTTAAGGAGGTGGGAACTAATTTATTTGATTGAGAACAAGCAAAGACTTAAGTTTGGGGGAGTTGATGAGGGTGGATTTTGACCACTCATTAACACCTTTTTGCTTTTGTTTTAGTCCGAAAGTATTGATTTATGTTCCCAAAATCAATGAAAGTGTATAAATTGCAGGAATGTTAGAAATTTGAGCTCCTGTGAAGAAATCTAATTCAAAAAGGAGTGTTCTGACTTACAAGGCAAGAAGTAGCGCCCAGAACACAAGAAGTGCAGTCTGCATTAGGTATTTCTGCAGCCGCATAAGTAAGTGCGGACCACAGAATTCCCTCTGCGGCCGCAGAACTAGTGAAGAGGCCCAATAGACTTTAAGCTGATGTGCGGAACGCACATGAATTGTGCGGCTGCAGAACAGGGTTTCCACTGACAAAGATTCAAATATTTAGAGAGTGTGCTAATGACCAAGACTTGAAGCCTTGCATCAAGTGCGGAACGCACAAGAATTGTGCGGCCGCAGAAGCTACGTTGCAGCCGCAGACCAAATTGTGCGGCTGCAGATTCCAAGTCCCTGCAAGCTAAAGCAATGTGCGGACCGCACATGGAATTGTGCCGGGAACCTCTTGAGGGGAATTTTTATCAGCAAATTTTGGGCTATTATAAATAGACGGGAATCAAATTTTTAGGTCAAGTTTTGAAGTTTGAGCAGTGGTAGCCGTTGAATTTTGCTATTTTAGGAGTTTTGTGACTATCTTGGGATAAAACATCATAGTTTATCAGATTAATCTTAGATTATGAGTTGAATTGGCATTTCTTCTTTGTTTTCTTCATTTCCTACTATGAGTAGCTAGACTCTTACTAGGGTTCTGACGCAACCCTAGTGTGTAAACCTTATGGGTATTTAATTTAACGCTTGTTTATGATTTGGTGTTAATTATTTAGCCTTGTTTATGCTTTAATTTTAGAATTAATGGTTGCAAATATTGATTCATGCCTTTATGACTTGATCTTTACTTGAGAATGATGGACCTAGTCTAGGAAAGCTTGGCTAACAAAAAAAATTGGGCTAATTAAGAATTTGATTAGCCTAATTAAAGGGTTTGAGCTAGAGATAGAAAGACCTGACTTGAGCTCGTATCAACTATTTGGCTTGATAATCATTTGGGCTTGAGAAAGCCAAATTGGACAAAATCACTCTATGACCGAGAGGTATTGAGTGGGTAACTTATAATTGAAAGATATAATACACCCCGATCAATAAAACAAATGTTAACATACTTTAACCATTAGGCAAACACCTAGGTGAAGGTCACCTCCCTAGGCTTTTTAATCATTTGGTAAAAACAACAAAAACAATCATTCACTTTCTAGTTTTGTCTCATTAGTTATAATTGTTAGTGATAATTTAGAAGTAGAAAACAAAACCCTTTGTTTGGAAGTGCAATTTAGTTATTTCATTTGCTCTCATCAAGTGTATACCCCTAACACCCATATTAAACTCCCTGTGGAAATCGACCCCGATTCTTGTAGGGCACAATTCTTCCAATGACTGTTGCCACTCACCATTGAGCGCGAATTGGACGTGGATCAGCCGCTGAGGAATATCATGCATAAGCCCGAGCTATCAGCGGGTTGGCCAAATGGGCCGTGGAAATTAGCGGGTACAATATCGAGTATCGACCCTGAATTGCCATAAAATCTCATATTTTGGCAGACTTCGTAGCCGACTTTACACAAGCCTTAATACCCATAGTCGAAAGGGAACTACTGCAAACCTTAGAGACTACTTCAAGAATATAGACCCTCTTCACGGACGGTGCCTCCAACGCGAAGGGGTCGTGGCTCGGTATCGTATTAAAACCACCTACGAGAAATATAATTAGGAAGTCTATTAGAACTATAAAATTGACTAACAATGAAGCCGAGTATGAGGCCGTGATTGCAGGTCTAGAACTGGCTAAGAGCCTTGGGGCTGAAGTGATCGAATCCAAGTGCGACTCCCTCCTCGTGGTAAATCAAGTTAACGAGAAATTTGAAGTAAAAGAAGAACGGATGCGGAGATACTTGAATAAATTGCAAGTAACCCTACACCAATTCAGGGAATGGACCTTGGAACATGTACCCCGAGATCAAAATAGTGAGGCCGATGCATTGAATAACTTGGGGTCGTCGGTCGAGTCCGATAAATTCAGCTCGGGAGTGGTAGTGCAACTAATGAATTCTTTGATAGAAGAAGGCCACGCCGAAGTAAACTCAACGAATTTAAATTGGGATTGGAGAAACAAATATATAGACTAGTTGTTGGCAGGAAAATTGCCTTCGGATCCCATAGAATCGAGAACCCTGCGCACCAAAGCCGCCAGAGTTAGCTTGGCCGAAGTGGCTTTGTCTAGGAGGTCTTTCTTTGGCCTACTAGCCAGATGCTTGGGATCGGGGGAGACCGCATACGCCATGAGAGAAGTTCACGAGGGCACATGCTGGAGCCATTCGGGGTAGAATCCTTGGTTTGGAAGCTAATCAGAGCGGGCTACTACTAGACCGAAATGGAGAGAGATGTGAAAAACTTCGTACGAAAGTGCAACGAGTGCCAAAGACACGCCCAAATAATTCATCAACCAGGAGAAATGCTCCACTCGAACCAGTCTCCATGGCCATTTACAAAAGGGGGAATGGACATCGTCAGTCCCCTGCCATGGGCATCCGATAAAGCTCAATTCATACTATTCATGACCGATTATTTTTCCAAGTGGGTCGAGGCTCAAACGTTGGAAAATTCTGAGAGAAAGAAGTCATTGACTTCATTTGGGACCACATAATATGACAATTTGGGATACCCGCCGAGATTGTTTGTGACAACGGATAACAATTCATCGGAAGCAAGGTGAGTAAGTTTTTCGAAGATCACAAGATTAAGAAGATACTATCAACGCCTTTTCACCCCTAGAGGAAATGAGCAGGCGGAATCAACTAACAAGACTATACTCTAAAACCTGAAAAAGAGGTTGACCGGTTCGAAAGGAAAATGGAAGGAGATCTTGCCCGAAGTCCTGTTGGCATACCGTACGACCTTGAAATCAAGCACCGGGGCCACTCTATTTTCAGGTCGAGGTGGGGAAACCGAGCTTCAAATTCGAGTATGCTACCAAAGAGTCAAACGGCAAGGCCATGATCATGAGCCTGGAACTATTAGACGAAAGGCGAGAGGCCGCCATGGTGTAGTTGACCGCTCGGAAGCAGCGAGTAGAAAGATACTACAACCGAGGATCTGACCTCCGACATTTTCAAGTCAGGGACTTGGTATTGAGAAGGGTAACACTACACACATGGAACCCGAATGAACGGAAACTGGGTCCGAATTGGGAAGGGCCGTATCGAGTTGTCGTAATAACCGGCAAAAGGCTTATATAAACTCAAAGCGGGAAACGGTGTACAATTACCAAACAACTGGAAAGTGACACACTTAAAGCGGTAATACTGCTAAGGCACAAACTCAATTCCTTTTTAATAGTGTTATAAATCGGACTAACGAATGCATGTAATCAGCCAAGGACAGATGCGGTTATTAGGTCTGAGAGCACGCGTTGCACTATTTTTCCGTTGAATCGGTTTTGTCCCAAAGTGGGTTTGTTGGCAAGGTTTTTATAAGGCAACAGTAAAACTTGCTACCTTAGATTCAAAGACCGGTCTTAAACTAGAATCGGTGATCGTTTGCATCAGATCAATAGTATCCGAGCCCTCACGAGTTCGGCCTCGAATACAGGGGGCCATTACCCCGGGGTTAAGATCTTTAGCAAGGGAAAAGAAATTTTTATGTGCTAAAAAAATAAGGCTTGGTGGTTAGGATTCATTGTAAGGGTCAAACAGTCATATGAACCGTGCCCACATAGTCCACCCTAGCCACGACACGAGTTTTATGCGCCTTCCATCATGTACCTCGCATATTAAGCAATAAAGGAAATTTCTACTTTCCTTACACTTTGTTACTACTCATTTTGCTTCTTCGATATTGCATCCTAAAAGCCCATGGGCTACCCCTGCTTGGGGACTATCAAGCCCACGGGCTACCCCTACTCGAGGACTATCGCCCGATGAGAATTCGTACGACCGGGATTATCGAACCTCGGAGGCACCAAACCCACTAGGCAGTGCCTGAATATGAATGGCCACGGCCACCATAAAAATGGCTCGAAGACGTCCGAAGTCCATAACCAGAAAGTAAGGCCCTTACAAAAATTGAAACCTACTAAAAGGTTACCCTCGGCAAAAACATCATCTGAAAACACTTATACATCTTAAAGACCTTTGGTTTTATCGAGGACTCGGAGCCATGAGTAACCCGAAGTTGCATCGAAGTCGGACTCTGTTTGAACCTCCGAAAAACGGAATGCTTTAGAATTATATCTGATTTAATCTAAGGCATTAAAAACTATACGCAAATAGACAATTACAAGTAGATTTGGAAAATTAAAGACACGGCATTGCCAAAAAGAGGAAATTTTTTATTTACTAAAAAATATATTTACAAAGGAACGATAGAATGGCCTCAAAACAAGCAAAAAAAATACATAAGGAAAATTAAAGAAAAACTAAGACATCTACGCCTTGTTTTCACCAGAGCTCGACTTGCCGCCAGAACAATCGGAGCCCGTGAAATCCTCAGAACCCTTGGAGCCTTCGAGATCCTCAGGCTCGTAGAGCTCTTTTGCCTCAGCCTTGAGTCTCCTAGATTCCTCAATCTCAGCATATAGGTTAAAACCTCAGGCGTGGATCTCTTCGAGGGTCTCTCTCTAGGATCCCCTTTATGTACTCAGTCTTCGTCTTTAAGCAGGTCTCGGCTACCACCACATTGACTTCATATTGAGCCAACATTTCCTCGGCTTCAAAAGTGTTTGAATCTAATTTGGACCTTAGTGCGGCATATTCTTGTTCGAGAGCATCCCGCTGCATCACGGCCAAGCTCAGCTGCGCCCAGAGATCATCATTTAGCCGAGACCACTTATGGGCTTTATCCTTCACCACCCGGAGTTGGTTCTTGGCCGATGCCAGCTGTGCTTTGGCAGCTTCTTTCTCCGAAGCCAGTAGGTCCATCCTCCCCTTTCACACCTTGGTCTTGGCTTGACCTCATCCATCTCGGCCCAAAGCTGCTCGATCAGGTCTATCTTCTCTTGGACCTGCAAAGTTGTGTTCCCGCTTCAGGGTCGAGGCCTCCTTCTGGGCTTTTTCCAGCTCGGCCTAGAGAACCGGGAGGTCCTTGAGAGCCTCATCTTGCTGCTCACTAAGATCCCAGTACATGTCCGCCTTTTGGGCCTGCTTTTTGAGCTCGAACTCGAGCTGGATAATCTCCAAGAGGTATCGAAGGAAGCTTTCATGATGAAGCACTGAAGCCTGGAAAACAATAAAGTTAGTAGAGCATATCAAAAACCAAAATGAGATTCACAAAAGAGTAAAAAAGGTTGATGCCTTACCTGGTTCAGCGCCTGTTGCGCCTCGTTGAAGAGGCTCGATGTACCCACTTTGTTCATATTTACCTGGTCCTCCTCAATAACCACGCATCAGAGGTAGCTGGCTACGCACACCAGAGTAGACAGGACCCGCGGGCCGCAGCCTCCGTTTCTCCCTCTAATTCCAGAGTTAGAGGGGGATCGACCGCATGGTCCTCTTTCCTAGTCATTTCCTGTTACCCCTCATTGAGGGTCGACCCATAAGCAATAAAAAGGTCGTCGTTGTCGGGCTCATCCCTGATTCAGTAGAGGAAATTAGAGTTTGGTACCCTGGACTTGGTGCTTTTCTTTCTGGACCCGGATGGTCACTTTCTTCTTCTTCGCCTCGGCATTCGGGGAACCCGAGGAATTTCTTTTCTTTTTCTTCTTCTCTTCCTTTGAGGTATCCTCGGGCTATCCCCGAGTGGAGGATTCGGCAGGCAAGGACGGATCCTCATCATCACCCAACGGTCGGAGTTATGTGGTCTTGGGCAAACCTGTAAGAGAAAAGGAAACTTAGCAATGCGTAACCTAAAAGTACAAAAGTAACTATTTCGAAAAGGACCTCACCGTGGGAATGTGCCTCCTATTTGCCCTTCGAGAGCTTGTGCCATGTGCGCTTGGAATATGGCATCTGTTAGCAGATCCCGTCAATCCACTCCTTGAAGCGGGAAACCGTATTAGGAACTCGGGAAACAGCCGCACGACGACAAACATAGGCAATGAAAGAAAGAACAGAAAGAAATGACAAATCCCTGAAAAGGAAAGTTCTTACGGGATGTGTTCCACTTCTCAGGGAACGGCAGAAACTCGGAAGGGATGAGGTCTTCGATTTTCACTCGAACGAACCTCCCTGTCATCCTCGATCTCGGTCCTCGTTGATGCTCGAGAATGGAGCTTTGCTTGCTCAACGGATGAGCTTAATCAGCCCCCTTCGGAAGATTTGGGGACTGTATAGGAGAAGTAGGTGGTCAACGGTGAACCGAGGGGTTTCAGTATTATTCACTAAATGACGTAAGAGGATCACAATCCTCCAAAAGGATAGGTGGATTTGCCCTAGGCACACATCGTACATTTTGCAAAAAGCAAGGACTATGCGGTCCACTTGGGCCAGCGTGAAGGGGTAAGTGTGAACACTTAAATACCCCTCCACGTGAGTAGTGATGTCGTCATTGGGTCCGAGGATGACCACATCTTTACCTTCCCAGTTACAGTCCGCTCGGACCATGGGTAGAGTTTCTTCAGTAACGGAGCATATGTATCTCCATGCTCCCTCGCCTCGGTCCAGTTGACTAGAGGCCTTCTCAACATTGAAGTCGTTCTCGATGGAACAGCCCCCAGGTACAAAGCTCTTCATGGGGGGCTTCTGAGCCACCTCGGGAACAGCCACCTCGGCATCTGTAGCCGGGTGGAAAGATAAAGGAGCAACCTGATGAGCCACTGACTTGGATGTTTGTGCCATCATAATTTGGGAAATATGAAGGTTTGAAAAAAATATGAAGGTTCGAAGAAAAATATGAAGATTTGAAAGAAAATATGAAGATTTGAAGATGGTGTGAAGATATGAAGGTCTGGGTTGAAGATCCAAAGAAAATGTACGAGGATTGAAGATGAAAATATGAAGGTTCAAGGAGTAATATATGAATATTTGTGTATGAATATTTGGAGGAGTTAAAAGAAATTAGAAAGTTCGAGGGTAAATTCTAGAATCGAAAAAGGTTTAAAGCTTTTATAGAGAAAAAACAATCAATGTGCGACATTTCGCATTGGAGGCCAGTCAACCGGTGATTGAAACGTGTCTAAAGTCAGAACGACGTGACTAATGGAACGTTTTGAATTACCTTTCATTTCGGTTGTAACATACGAAGGAAGGAATCGGGGTTCATCTATCGCTTCCCGTCATTTCAGTAAACCTACTGTCCGGAAAATAAAGAGACTATATGTGTACGGGTAAAATCGGAGGTAATGTCTATCTCGATTCCCCTGTGAGAAAATGGAAGAAGGACATGAATGCACAAAGATTGTAATCGAGGTTAGAGACCCCTCGTATCGAGATCAAGGAAGAGTGAACGATGTGTCCGCCATCGGGTATGATAAAGTGACGCACCCCGGGCCAAGAATGAGTTCTAAACCTCAGGAAATACGATAAACGGTTACACATGACAGATAGAGGGCCGTGATATTCTCACCCAACTGGATATCACGGTGCGGATCTCACTCAATGTCGGTTATGAATCGGTAATTAACGAGAAAGGAAGATTTTTAGTTTTTTGGGACTTATACTAGGGATGAAACTCTCCTACTATATAAAGGGGAAGTTTTTCTTTTGTGACACGCACTGTAACACACAAATCAAAGCAATACAAATTTATTTTCTGCCTTTTAGCTACTGTTAAAGTTCTTGTTCACTTAACATGTTCTTCATTCACAATTAGACTCGAACCGAGGGTCCGATTGAGGACGAGGTCATTGTTTAATCTAAGTTCAAGCTTGGCCATAACGTCTCAATTGGTTTGATCATTAATTCGTCTTTAATTCATTTATCTAATATTCTTAATTGTTTGTGTTGAATCAAATCGGTATTCTTAAAACTACGTACAAATTTAATTATTATCCGATTTAGGGGTAAACATATAACTTTATATATACTCCACAAATGGACATATATATTTTTCTGTTATGTAAAGTAATTTTATTTGTTTCCTCCTTTTGGTTAAATAAATTACTATCTTTTCAAGAAAAAGAAAAATAGGAATGCAAAGGAAGTTTAGGGAGACTGGATAAAAAATTAGAAGTAAGCATTATTTTTGTGTAAGCATTTTATAATGTGACATGTTTTAATCTGTGTCCAAGTTTGATCTAATTTTCCTACCATTTTATGGTTGTGCCACCAATGCTTTCTTGCTAATTTTAATATGGAATTTCATTTAGCTATGGAGGCACAATCATTGACTAATTAGATTTTAGCATTTACTCGCCTTATATCTCGTTTTATGTGAAACTTTTCTTTTTAATCTATCTCAAGAAGTATAACAATTTTTTCTTTCAGAGACTACTTAGATTTAAATTTGGTATCCTTAATTTACTCTTAGTGACATATTTTGTAAGCACCTTTACCACCGCTCATTTTAAAATGAAAGACGTGTGAATCCTCACGATCACTTATTTAAGAGAATTATACTTTACATATATATATATATATATATATATATATATATATATATATATATATATGTGTGTGTGTGTGTGTGTGTGTGTGTGCGCGCGCGCGCGCCTAACCACGTAAGAAGGATCACATGGGCCACCTTTGTGATATTCGACTTAATGTACGCATATTCTGATGTATATTGCCTTGCATTATGCTCATGTCTCGTAGATTTCGGATGGATAATATAATGATTTGTGCTAATTTGTGGTGTTTTCATGTGTAGGAATCATTCGGATGCGATTTGGGACGAAAATGCGCGAATTGGAGCGAAAATGGGAAGAAAATGCGAAAG
Source organism: Nicotiana obtusifolia (assembly GCA_002018475.1). Classification (NCBI taxonomy): domain Eukaryota; kingdom Viridiplantae; phylum Streptophyta; class Magnoliopsida; order Solanales; family Solanaceae; genus Nicotiana; species Nicotiana obtusifolia. Next base: position 9,294 of record MCJB01051168.1, on the reverse strand, counting down.
CGGTCAGTTGAGCGCCACAGGCAGCGTGGGGCGCTACCTGTGGCACACAAAATAGAATGTGAAGAAGTTGAGCGCCAGGGCCAGTGCCCCACACTGCCCTGGGCGCTCAAGACATGAAAGTGTCCTATTTCGACCGGGACTCTGTTATTTCGACCCCAAGA